>CAIGRQ010313324.1:0-15451 GCA_903798375.1 Fraxinus sp. D2006-0159
AGAAGAAAAGTATAAAAGATTATAGTATTTCTCTCTTTTTAATTATAAGTAAACTTAAGCGTAAACACCCAAACATGCTTATGAATTGGAAAAGTACCACCGTTGACTCTTAATTCAGTCGGAGTGGAAATTTCCCATTTTGCCAAATGCTTGGTTCTCATTGCAATCTCTTTTCTTTTCCCTTTTTACGCTTTCTACCGTGGTTAAAAGTTAAAACCCCTGAAAAGTAATCCATTTTAAAAGTAGAGTTAAATATCTGGCACCACTTTACGGTTTCTGGCTCTGGATCTGGATCCACTGTTATTGCCGTATTACATTCAGAGTTCAATATTTTTTGGGGGGTTTTCTTGGTTATTTGTATTGTCAATTGAGTTTTGGAGACAAGTTTTGGTTGATTATTACAGAGATTGTTGTATAAATTTGATTTTTCTTTGTTTACATATTGTCATTTGAGCTTTGGGACCAATTTTTGGTTGATTATTATAGGGAATTTTATTTTTTTTATTGTTGGTTAATTTGTGGCAAGTTATTGGATGGGTTCGAAGCCGTTGCTTTTTCCGGCTCCGACCTATCGTCCGTTAGAGACCTATTGGGACAGCGATGAGGACGCTCCTGGGCCCCGCTGCGCTCACACTCTCACTGCCGTTGCCGCCACCAAGACCCATGGCCCCCGCCTTATTCTATTCGGCGGCGCCACAGCCATCGAGGGAGGAAACGGCGGCACCTCCGGCATCCGTACTGTTCTTCTCGAACTCTCTTCTTTTTGATTTGGCGAGTTGTTGAAAGTTAAGTTTTTTTATTCTCGTTTTGAATTTGATTTTCAGGGTTAGATGGAGTGACTAATTCTGTTCATTCCTATGATGTTCTCACTCGAAAATGGATCCGGTATGTTTGATTTTAGCTACTTCAATTTTTACATGTGATTTTTTCTTTCATTGCGTTGGAGTTCAGAAAAATCCATTTCGAAGTAAATGCTAATAGTATCTTTTTCTTTTTTTATTACATATAATTATTTAGACTCCAACCGGCCGGTGACCCACCATCGCCTAGGGCTGCCCATGCAGCTGCCACCGTTGGCACCATGGTTGTTTTTCAGGTGATTAGCGTGCAAAAACTGTAAACCTTAAGCAAAGATTTGATTTTTATTTTTTTGGTTAAAATTAGCTTTGACGAAATTGATTTAAGAGCAAAAGTTTCTGCATTGCTAGGGTGGTATAGGTCCAGCTGGACATTCAACTGATGACCTGTATGTGCTTGACATGACCAATGACAAATTCAAGTGGCATCGGTAAGCTTCTAGAAACATGGTTGCAAATTCTATATTTCTTTCCAAGAATGGTACATCTGTTTTCTTGATCTTTGACTTGGTTGTTGTTCTTTTTGGAGCTCAGAGTTGTAGTTCAAGGAGAGGGCCCAGGACCTAGATATGGCCACGTTATGGATTTGGTTGCACAACGATACCTTGTTACAGTTAGCGGCAGTGATGGTGAGGGCAAACCTTTGATTTTCTTTCACCCTTCAATGTGATTTTTCATTAGATAATTTATGTTAAATAAAAACGTAAAGATTCGAGTAATTATGTTTATGTGATTACTCTTCACCTTTGCGAAACATTCATCTCATAAGTCGAGCTATGGATTGTGATTGTAGCAAACTTGCATCACAATATAATCACTTTTGGAAGCTTTTATACTGGCTTCTGTTAGCTGAATGGACTTCTTTTCAATCCTGCTGTTGGATTCTGAAAAAGCTCTAATCACATTAGTAAGGATTAAGTATCAGATTATGAGGCATTGCACTTGTGGTTTATTAATGGAATCAAAATTTTAAAATATCAATTTAACGTCTTTCAAATAGATTGTCCATTTATATATAATTCTGTCTTTTCTTGGAAACAATTGCTTGCACTCAAGGTCTTGAAAGAATTGTTTCTGTAAAGTGCAAATGGCGAGACAATTGAGCATGTGTGCCCCTGAGATTGCTACTCGTGATCCTCTAATGATTGGCTTTGAAATTGACATCGTATGCTGTCAAAAGAGGAAAAGGTTTTGCAGTTTAACATCATGAAACTAATGTTTAATTGATAAAGATTGCCATAGTAAAAGAGTTGTCTTCAGGAATGAATGCATAGGCTTAGTAAAAAATCTCCAAACATGCCTATGGAAATACGGATAATTATTTGTCCTCTGTTTGGGATGAATTTATAAACAATTTAGCCCTTGTTTGAGCCCCATTTTGGATTTAAAAAAATGAGTATTAGAATAGCCTTTTTTTGGAGAACGCGTGGTTAAAAAATAATGAAAACTTTTAGTTTACGTGTAATGTTACTTTATTGGATAATGTAGTTAAAAATAAGAGAGATAAAAATGTATTTAATGATTAATAGAGCCCAAACTGGGACTTCATTTATTAATAGATAGAAATGAGTAGTGAATAAGTGGATAGTACTCGTGGATCCATTGGACTTTGTGGTTGAAAATGAAATTTGACAATTTATAAATAATTTGTAATTTTTGCCAAAAGGAGGCTTGATCTTTTATTTCTCCATTGTTTTCATGCATGTGTAATTTTCATAATAGGCTTGAATTAAATTAGATTTTTCTTCCTTGGTGCTGGCTATTTTATTCACTTCTTTTACCAATACTAGTAATAAGAACGTGCGTTGCACGTTTTATGTATCAAATGAATGAAGTACTCTTGCTGTATATATATGTGTGTGTGTGCGTGCGTGCGTGCGCGAAATTGTTGAATAAACTTAAATGTAATGTTATGATTACAATAACACTTTTTTGTACATAATATTTTTTTGTCAACGTCCGCATCATTTCTTCTTTTTATTTTCTGCTTTTACCAAAAATTTTATTGTTTGCATAGAAACTCCGCAACTACAACATATAGTTGCCCATGAGAGAACATATGTTTAGGAAGATATATTCTAATAGTGGCACTGTTTGTCTTGAGCTCGTTAATACTCATTGCAAAGTATAAATGTATTTGAAATTGTTTCATTTTGACTTTGAATGGATATCCTTTATCATTTGCGTGAGTTAATGGAATGCGTGGAAGGAAACTTGTTTTCCAGCATATTGTCCAACTATTATTTCTGCATTGATAATATATTTCTCGAAATCATGACAAATCATTTTTGTTTCATTGCAAAGACCGTTTTGGATAGATTTAAATTCCTCAAGAGTATCACTGAACAATTTCTTTTCAAGATTAACTTAAGTGGCGGGATACCATTTGACAGCAATGTATTTAGAAACTCCTTTGGATGAAATTGATTTGTATCATCTATTGTTGTGTAAAAGCTGTCAAATTCTTCACTTTCTCCAAGAAATAATTTAGTTAATTTGTAATTGAGGTAGTCAACATTATCATTTTTGGTTGAAAGAATTCTACGTTAAGAAGATGCAGTTTTCGTAATTGTCCAATATTATTTTTAATATGTATTATCATGTTTGAAAAAATTTAATTGTACAATTAATATTTTTTAAATAAATTTTATATATTAATATTAATGGATGTAATAAAATATGCCATTCAAGTTAATTATACATGTAGTATTATTATAGTTATATTAATTGTACGTAATAATGTTTTTATTAATTGTGAACTAATAATTAGTAATAATTGTGTTTAGTGATAATTAATTGACTTATTTTTTTAAAGCAATATTAATTATTAATTATCTTATTTAGAGGAAATAAATTGAATCATTTAGTGTTCCGTAGTTAACTTTTGGTATTTTGTAGTGAAACATATATGTAGTATTATTATAATTTCTTTTAATTGTATGTAATAATGCATTTATTAATTGTGTACTAATAATTAGCCCCCGTTTGACACCCATTAATTTCTCTTTCTCATTCTCATTTTTCATTTCAACCACGCATTCTTCTAATAAAATAATATTATATACAAATCAAAAACTTTTCATCACTTTTCCACCACACATTCTTACATCAATCACTATTTCAAATTTTTTTTTTTACTCAAAATGGGTTTCAAACAGGGGCTAAATATGAAGTGGTGTTACACTTGTGTAAAAAGTTCCACTCTTTATTTTTAAATATTCATTAATATGCTCTTCATGTTGAGAAAAAACTATTTTGGAGATGATCTTTAGACCTAGAGTAGTTTTTTATTACTCAAGCAAGACCAATAAAAATCCAATAGTAAAACAAAAATTGGACGATTCTAAAGAACAAAAATGAGTTCAAGTCTTTGGATACTAAGATTAAGACTACAAGAATGATTATATAGGAAGAGTAAGCCTTCGCATTAGTGTCCAATATAAAATTCTAGACTCTAGGAAGGGTGAAGGCAAATNGGTATTTCGTTTTTATCTAAACTTACATATATTCATATGTAAATGCCAATTAAAACAACTTTTAAATAAGGGTAAATAATAAATATAACATATTAACGCAACTTTTCAATTTTTTCTTTTTGTAAACCATGAGGGTATATTGGGCATATATGTAAATATGTAAGGGTAAAATTGGTATTTAAAAGTTTCTCCCCAATCCCCACTTTTAATATATTGTAGAAGATGTAGATAGATTATGTAGAACTGTTGGTTTATAACTGACCCCATATGATGGTTTCTGCAGGTAAAAGAGTGTTATCAGATGCTTGGGCTTTTGATACTGCTCAAAAACCATACGTGTGGCGGAGGCTTAACCCAGAAGGCGATAGACCGTCTGCAAGGATGTAAGTTACATTGTATATCTGAATTTGAATTAGCAGTGTTTGGCTTTTGAACAACTTTTCTGCCAGAACGTTCTGGTTGGTAGTGTGGTTTCTTTCGCACTATCTTTGAACTGTGCTGCTGTACTGCTCCATTCTTTTCTATTGCTGTTCAAAACTTGATTATCCAGTTTTTAGAGCATAATTGGCTAATTTTAGAAAGTAAACTTACTTTCTGAAAAAAAAAAAAGAAAGGAAGTGAACATGTCCTTATAAAAAAGTAACATCTTATGCAAATTTTTTTTAGAGAGTTACTTTTAGAAAACATCCAGACCAGTTTGGGAGAAAACATGCTTGGCCAAGCTTAAAAATACATTTAATGAACTTTTACTTATTTCTCAGGTTTAGCCCAAAATGCTCTTAGATGATCTCGAGGCAATATTATAATTGTTTCTTGAGGAAGTTCCCTACCATTAATCTGGTTGGTCTATTAACTTTTCATTGCAAAAAAAAAAAACTGAAGTTTTTGTACATGCAAGGTCATTGACAGGCCATGGAATTAGTTATCGCACTATGGTTTCATATTTCTCATATGAAAATTGACGCTTGGTTTTCTTTGTTCCGTCTTCTGGATTTTTCATTTAATAGATCATGACTGCTTTTGAGCGTGGAACTAAGCACTCTTAATTCACACTTTTCTTTTTACATAATTCTATTTTTCTTAGATATCCTTCCTCTATTACCCACTTTTATTCTAATAGGTATTAGAACACAATCAAAGTTAAAGTTCAAATAAGTCCCACATACTATATGTTCTAAAAAATTGTAGGTTGCTGGCCAATTGCACCAGTATGCTCCTCAAGAAACTTTCCTGAGTGACGTTCAGTGCATTGGAGTCATCAATCTATACACTAAATCACTTACTCTTATTCCTGAAATATTATTAACTGCATTCATTGAACAGCAGACATATTTAGAAAAATTATGTTCCTTTTGTAGGTATGCGACAGCCAGTTCTAGGTCAGATGGTATGTTTCTGCTTTGTGGTGGAAGAGATGCTTCTGGCATGGTATGGTTGATTTGATTTTCCTTGGGACTTAAACTAAGTCATAGGATCCATTTCTAGTAACCAGAATACCGAGGTAATAGATCTTAGAAAAGGAGAGGGACTTGCATCAAGGTGCTTAACAATTTTTAGATTCAGAAGGTTCTTTTCTGTTGTCTCTACCGAGTTTTGTAGGATGAGAATGAAAATTCCTGACCATTTTAATGCTTATTTCTTGAAGCAATGGTATAATGACGAGCCATTTTATTTCCTCAATAGAACCCATAGAGCACATATTCTTCTCTTCCTGGCTAATTCGAAGGTTTTTAATATTGAGGCCTACTTGACGATGTGTGTTTACTGAGCCGGTAGTTGAATGTATGTCTCACAGCCGCTTGCAGATGCTTATGGACTGCTTATGCATAGGAATGGCCAATGGGAGTGGACTCTTGCACCAGGCGTGTCACCTTCCCCAAGGTATCAACATGCAGCGGTAAGTGATCTATCTAATGATTAATTGCTTGTGCTGCTTCCACTCTGAAATTTCAATTCTCTTATTCATTCTTAGGATTATAAATGTTGGTAATTTGATCTCAATTGGAATTCATTCCTCTTATTTGTGAGAAGTAAGTTATGTTCAATCTGGATTTCTTTGGCTCTTGATTTAAGTGAAACTGAATTAGATTTGTGGAAAAGAATATAATATAGCCCAACGGCTGCAAAAGGAAGGGTGGCTTTCTGGTCTTTACTTTTTTTACTCGTTTCAGCTCGACTTTTAAGAAACTTTATACTGTCTACGTCTATTAAGTGATAAAATTTCACATTGAATAAAGATGAAAACATAGATCAATTTATAAGAGTTTTGGCTACTACTCTTAACAAGGTTGACCTTTTAAGATGTAACCCCAAATCTGAACATGGAATCAAAGTTGAAGAAAGATTGAGATTCACAGAATGGCCATGACTGGTGCACGCGAGGATACAGATTCAGGGTTCTATGGAAACCTCTGAACCGGTCTCTACAAGTGTACCCATTACAACCAATACTCTTCTGTCCACGACCACTCTTTCAGAAAATTATTCCCCGCAGATTATCACCACTTGGCTGAATAGTAAAAACTCTCCAGTGGTCTCGATCTGCCCTTTTGGTTATTTGTGGACGTGGGCATCATGGATATGTTACAAGAACGACAACCAAACCAGATGAAAATGATCCTACTCATGCAACATGGGATGCCCAGAATTCTATGGTGATGGTATGGATTATTAATCCTATGGAAGAGGATATCAAAGAATCCTATTTGTATTATTCTACTATGGAATGCTCTTACCTTGGCCTTCTCTGATATGGAAAACTCTGCCCAACTCTTTGAACTCAAGAATAAAGCTCGTGAAATTCGCCAAGGAGATCAAGAAGTCACCCGCTATTACAGTAAATCGAAGCGAGTATGGACATAGATAGATATGTTTGTTCGGATTAACTGGGAGTCGCCTACTGATGCCGGAAGATATACAAAACGGGTTGAGAAAAAAAGGATCTATGATTTTTTAGTTGGGTTAAATTTAGAATTGGACGAAGTAAGAGGTCGATTACTCAGACTTAGGCCTCTACCTGTAATTGATGAGATATTTGTTGAGGTGCGTTGGGAAGCCAGTCGAAAACGTACGATGCTTGGAGAACTCAAGCCATCTCTCTCTAAAAATGCCAATCTCGCCATTCGTGGACTGGAATCTACTCGACTACCTAAGGACAATATGTGGTGCGATCACTGCAAACGCACGAACCATACCAAAGATCGGTGATGGCAATTACATGGACGACCAAACAGTAAACTACTGACCCGTGATAATGGACAACCAAATTGAACTTATCGTGAAGAATCTAGGGCACGTGATGCTTCCGATTTCCAAGAGCTTGAAAATGTTTCACTTTCTTTTACAAAAGCCCAACTGGAGCAGTTCTATAAACTTATTACTCCAGCTTCAAATCCCACGTCATCCTCTAGTTTATTAGCTCAGCGAGGTAATTATATAATTACTCATCGTGTTCTGGAAATTTTAAAGTGAAAATTGTAGATGGATCTATCTCACCGGTTGTTGGAATTGGAACAATTAAACTCAGTTGTACATCCTAGATATGTAAATACATGTAATGTCATGAGTTTAATATATGAGAAATAATTCCTTTCTTGAAGTGTTCTTCATCGGCTTTATGGTATCAGAGTCCGTTAAGTTCCAATGAGCAATTCGATCCGATTAAGATTAAAAAAAAAATTGAGCACACAGATTTTAAGATTGATCTACTCAAATGAGCCACTATCTTGCGGGGGCATATTAAGAGAAAAAATCCCACATCGATTAAAGGTGAAAACATAAACCAATTTATAAGAGTTTGGACTACTTCTCTTAACAATGTTGATTTTTTAAGATGTAATCCCAAATTTTAATGTCATTACATTTCTCTTTCGGTTTGCTTGATTAAGTTAAGTATTCAGACACCCATCAATGTCTACTAAAAGAAGTTCTCACCATTCCAAAAACCATATTATGAAAATCTTTTGGTTTTTTCTGATAAGGGGTAAGGTTTTAAAGGATTTGATTTGATGGCATTCTCTCCTCTCTTTGCACCTTATTCTTCAATAATTGAGCAATTTCTTTTATCAGGTTTTTGTTGGTGCTAGATTGCACGTCACTGGCGGTGTTCTTAAAGGAGGACGAGCAGTAGAAGGTGAAGCAGCAAGTGCAGGTAACTTTTCAGACTTCTTTTCTAATTGTTATTTGGAATTGTTATTCTATCTATTCATATGAAAAGTATCTACATTAATTTTCATTGTTATTTCTGTTTGAAGTACTGGATACTGCTGCCGGGGTTTGGCTTGACAGAAATGGGCTGGTGACTTCACGTGTTAACAAAGGACATTCTGAGCACGATCCCTCTTTGGAGCTTATGCGTCGATGTCGCCATGCAGCTGCATCTGTTGGTGTCCGAATATATATTTATGGTGGTCTAAGAGGAGGTAAAGATTGTAATTAGCTGGGCATCCTGTCATCTTTCGAGCCCCTTTAACTTCATCAGGACATGCCATCAGAATCTAGATGTGCGTGACCATGTTGCACCAAGTATTGTTTGACACATCTGTTTCTATGAACAAATTTTCCACTGTTACTGCTTTGTGTAATTTCCTACTACACATCTCACACCACTCTGATGCATTCAAGCTTATAGAAATAAAAGATTTCATGACAATTTATAAGGAATGCAAGCATGCAGAGGAAAGAGGTGTCCATTAACTTACTGCTGATATTAACATCTTTCATTTGTCAACACGACTGCAATATGATCTTTATCGATTGAAAAGAGGGTTTTGTGATATAATAAATGCGTAATTGGTTTACAGAGTTAAAAATATATTTTTTGCATCTACTATTCCTTTTTTCTATATTTATTTACCAACTCTTTGAATTTTTATTTTTTTATTTTTTGCAGATACTTTATTTGATGAACTTCTGGTTGGAGAAAATTCTCCATTTCAATCTGATGTCAATTCTCTAGTATCACCGTCTGACAGGGATTGGATAACTACAAATTCGGCATCAAATTCAAGTTTAACTTCGTATTCTCCCACACCAACTCAAGATGGAAGATCTGAAATACCCTCATCTGGTGGTTTGAGGTTTGACTCCATGGCATGCCTTTTAAGTTTTAAGTTCATCACGTGTTTTAAGGAAGTTAAGCAATAACTATAAGAAGTGTTCTTTCTTCATACAGTACGGACAAAAATTCGATGGAGAAACTGGCTGAGGCGTCTGCTGCTGAAGCTGAGGCTGCTAATGCTGTCTGGCAAGCAGCTCAGGCAGCATCAGCTACTCCTGAAGAAACATCTGTATCAGATGATGCTTCACAAGCTGAAGAAACCATTTCAGAGGGTAGTGACACTGGGGCTGATGTCCGCCTTCACCCAAGAGCGGTATGTATGTTCACCATGTTGTGATTTATATATGGTATACCTTGTATATTACAGCCATGTAAGCTTTATTACAATCTATGCTATACAGGTTGTAGTTGCAAAAGAAGCTGTGGGCAACTTGGGTGGTTTGGTTAGGCAGTTATCTTTGGATCAATTTGAAAATGAAAGTAGACGAATGATTCCACTGCACAATGATTTGTCACATCCAACCAAAATATTTACGAGGCAGAGGTCTCCTCAAGGCTTGCATAAAAAGGCAAGTTCTACCAAGTTTCCCTCTTTTCTTTCCGCCTTTGAATGAAGAATAGAATAAACAAAATATGTATAAAAAAGGATCGATCCTAGTTCTCATTTGCCATGTATTGCTGCAGATCATATCTACTTTGCTTAGTCCTCGAAATTGGAAACCTCCTTCGAACAGAAAATTCTTTCTGGACTCCTATGAAGTTGGTGAGCTTTGTTATGCAGCTGAGCAGATCTTTATGCATGAGCCTACTGTTCTTCAACTGAAAGCTCCTATCAAAGTGTTTGGTGATCTGCATGGACAGTTTGGTGACCTCATGAGGTTGTTTGATGAATATGGATTTCCTTCAACTGCAGGCGATATCACGTAAGTTCATAGTTATAGATTATGGAACAGAGGGGACTCCATCGGGCTTGAGACTGACACATGTTATAGGCTTTACAAGCACGTGCAAGGTTCAATAGTATAATAATCCAGGGTACAATAGTTGATGCTTAGGGGTACTCAGTGATTCACAAAATAGAAATTTGCCTTCCAAGTTGAAGTTTTGCCCCTGTTTGGTTTAGCTAAAAACTAAATTTTTAGTAGATTTTGATAAAAGTTGATGAAATATATGGTAAAAAAATTAATAAAAGTTGTTGGTCCTATGACATGTGTGGTTGAAAATGAGTTTTGAGGGAAAAATGAGTTTTAGGGTGTGTTTGAGTCACATTATTTTGAAAAAATGTATTTTGGAATAATAGATTGATGGAGAATGTGTGGTTGAAAAAGAAAAAAAAATTATTGATGTGATGAAATTGAAGAACGTGTGACTGAAAATGAGTAAGAATGAGAATGAAAATTTTAATGGCTACCAAACATGGGCTTAGAGGATGGGGGTCAAACAGTGGCATTATTTCTTCCTCCTATTTTCACTTTTCCAAGTAAAAATTTCCTCCAGCTGCTGCTTATTTCTCTTGCTAAATGTTATTATTCACATGATTTCTATTGCTCGGTTATTTGTTTATTTGAAAGCTTTTAGCAACTGACGTGCTATCTCCTTTTGGGTGAATAACAATTTTTAAATTTCCTGTGGAGTCATTGAAACGTTTTTTTTTTCACTGTAGTTATATTGACTATCTGTTTCTGGGAGACTATGTTGATCGAGGACAGCACAGCTTGGAGACCATCACTCTACTTCTGGCTCTAAAGGCGAGCTGCTGACTTGACTAATTTATTGCTTGTTCTTTGTGGTAATTTTGTTTTATTATCTTATATTTCCTTAATTGACCTCAGATAGAGTACCCAGAGAATGTTCACATAATACGTGGGAACCATGAAGCTGCTGACATCAATGCCCTTTTCGGCTTTCGCATTGAATGTATTGAAAGAATGGTACGTATAGGTGCAAATTATTTCTATTATAGACTTCCGTTTGATGAATGATTATTGATCTACCTGTGTAGGGAGGGAGCGACGGGATCTGGGCCTGGACACGTTTCAATCAATTATTTAACCACCTTCCACTTGCTGCGCTTATTGAGAAGAAAATCATATGCATGCATGGTGGCATTGGGAGGTCAATAAATTCAGTAGAACAGATAGAGAAACTAGAGAGGCCCATAACGATGGATGCTGGGTCGATTGTACTAATGGATTTGCTATGGTATGCTTAACGATATATTTTACATTTTTGCGTATAGCCAATGCCTTACACACCTGTGTTATTGTGCAGGTCCGATCCCACTGAAAATGATAGTGTAGAAGGTTTGAGACCAAATGCTAGAGGACCAGGTCTTGTAACATTTGGGGTATGCATTTAATGAATTGACACAGAAATTTGTTTGATTGAGATCCATTTGTCATTCTTGTGACGTCAACCTTGTCACAAGAATAACTTTTTACCTGCATATAATGTCCCTTGCATTTCTGTTTAATCTATTATTATTGCAGCCTGATCGGGTCACAGAATTCTGTAAGAAGAACAAATTGCAGCTCATCATAAGAGCACACGAATGTGTTATGGATGGATTTGAACGGTTTGCCCAGGGACAGTTAATCACTCTTTTTTCCGCAACGAATTATTGTGGTAATTGTTTAGAAATGAAGTCTACACTTCCACTTTCTTCTAGAGCTGGTTTTGCAATCTGATTGAATAATTGCATCCAGGGACTGCAAATAATGCTGGGGCAATATTGGTAGTTGGCAGAGGATTGGTCATTGTTCCAAAATTAATTCATCCCTTGCCGCCTCCTCTCCAGTCCCCAGAGACGTCTCCTGAACGTGTGACTGAGGAGAGGTGGATGCAGGTGATCCTGTTGTTGACTTTTCTTGTGTTTACTGTTTGATCCAATTCTTATTAGTAGTAAACCTGGTTGGCTGGATGCTTACAAACTATTGATTTTTGATTTGCTTACTTTAGGAGCTTAACATTCAAAGACCTCCTACTCCTACAAGAGGCCGCCCACAACCTGACATAGACCGAAGTTCACTTGCCTATATTTGAAGTCACTTGTCAATCTCTTAATATCACTATGTACTGCAGGGCCTGAAGTCCTCTAGGACCATGATTTTACGTGCATTGCCATCTGCAGTCAACAACCATGTTGTATTTTACAGATACAGTTCACAAGTTCCATTTTTAGTGTCACGTTGAGTGGTAGGTAAGTTAGCAAATGGACTACATAGTAACTTCTCTTCATTGTGTTGCTTTTTAGATTTTGTACAAAGCCAGCCCGGTATAAATGGTTTTTCTGATGTGTAGAAGTGAATATACTAGAGTGAAAGTAGCCCTTTATGTTAACATAATTACGGTATAATTTATAGTTGTTACAGATTGAGAACAGATGTACAGATGTATGTGTTCCTGTTGGTTCAATTTTTATTTTTTCATAAATTTGTGTTTTTAGCCATACTTTTCAGGAAAATTGTCTGTTGTTTTGAACTCGGAGTCTGCATTTTCTATCTGCAGATTTATTGAAAATTTCTGTTAATTATTTTTCTAATGGGGGCAGTGACCTATATCGATCAAATTAAATCTTAGCAGCAAAATACAGGTAAAAAAGATCAATGAATGAAATAATGGCTTCGTTCTTGCTGCATGCGCCTTTAAGTAATTTCATTCGAGTTTTAATTTATGCAGTCGATTATTGTTTACCAAGCATGAAGAGTAGCTCATCATAACAAATGCTTTTCGTAGACATTCAGTTTCTTTTACGTCACAAGTTTTCTTTTTCCCTCAACATCTACCTGGTTATCTGAGAGCTCTGCAACCTCCGTTACTGTGAGAGATTGAAACCACAATATCAACCATTGCATCAGAAAACCAGTTTCAGGCATTTTTTTTTGGCAGCTGCATTTGTCCACCAGATCGTGAGAGCACGTCGTGATCTGCAAGCTGTTGTCAAAACGCCTCGTCCCTGTGGCTGCGGGTTCAATCTGTTAAGTCAGAAATTAATAAACCTGTTAGACATTCTTCCAACAGTGAGTTTAACTAAAAGTTCAGTCACCATACTAACCATATCTTTCTGAATTAGAGGTGCTCTCTAATTCAACTAGGTGGCAAGGGGAAGGAAAAGAGCTTGTTTGTAATCCCATAACACACGAAGGGAACCAGGGGCGGACCCAGCACCTGGCCAGCCCCCGCGGCCGCCCGTGCTGGGTCCGCCGAAAGCTTCAGATCCTCGCCGCCGAGACGCCGTCCGCCGGGAAGAAGAAGTCCCGCCGCAGAAAAAAATTTTCCCCTTCTTTCTGTTTGTTTCAGTAAATAAGTTGTTTGGGCCTTATGTTAAAAAAATAAGGCCCAATTCATTGGTTTTGAAATTTGTAAGTCCATTCTATAAATCCACAGCAAAACCAATTTAACCAAATTCATTTTCAAATATTGCTTCAGTTACACAATACGCAGAGGGGGAGACGACTTGAGTCTTGACGAGGGCAGCTACGTCCTACAGAGTTCAGTCCCAAGGGAAAGGAAGTAAACAGGTGCAGTTTTCGAAGGCGGTTCGGAGGCGGAGATTCGACAGCTTTGCGTCAACGCCCACCGTATTTTCCTCTCTCAGCCCACTCGTCTTCAAATCCAGCCCCTGTTAAGATCTGCGGTTTGTCTAAATTTATGATAATTACGAGTTTGATGGTAAATTTATGATAATTACGAGTTTGATGGTAAATGAATGATAATTACGAGTTTTGGTAAATGAATGATAATTACGAAGTAAACAGGTGCAGCTTTAATTCAGTTGTTTTGGTAAATGAATGATAATTACGAGTTTGATGGCTTTTTTGTTGAGTTCCTAATCATTAATTAGCATACGGTTTGGCCCATTTAATTTGGGCTGAGAGAGAGTTGGGCCTTTTTAAAAATGAGGCTCAACTAAATGAAATAATTTTCATCATGATCAGGTTTTAAATTTGCAAGGCAGAGATTTCTATCTTCTTCTTGGTCGGAGGGTAATTTGAGGAAATTGGAGCTTGATTAGACGGTGAGTAGGAAATGAGTGGTTAAAATAATGATTAAGATGAAAATTGTTTACGATGAACTATTGCATTTTTGGCTTGTTTGGCTAGCTTTAACGGAATTAAAGATGGCCACTAATTCTCGCCCTTTGGATTTTTAGGATTACTGACAAAATTTAATTTAATGAATTTTCCTGGTTTGAAGAACTGAAATATGAAAGCTCTAGTTTGAAAATCTGGCTTCTTGTTGAAGGAATAAGAGGAGAATTTTCAATTAAGCGAATGACAATTTCTGTTTGTTTCTTTTCTTTCCTTTCAGTTTAATGTCTTTGGCTGTTTTTGTTTTCTATTTTAGTTCCTTTTTTTTGTTGTGTGAGTACATTTATGATTAATAAACGACATTGCTCTTACGATCGCCGATTGTCGATAAGTGTAGACAATTAATGAACGACCTCACTCTTACAATCGTTGATTGTCAACGTTGACAGGTCGGTGTTGACCGGTCAACGCCCGCCCGTGCTGGGCTGGTGGGCTGGGTCCGCCACTGAAGGGAACCAAGACTTTTCTGCGTCTGATCGAAAGTGGTGGCTGTGACTTCCAATGGACGCAGAACCTGGGAAAATCTATCCATTATAAACTAAAGTTCAATATTATAGATAGATGGTGAAATCTAAGGAAAAAGAAAAGGACATTGGNATTATAAACTAAAGTTCAATATTATAGATAGATGGTGAAATCTAAGGAAAAAGAAAAGGACATTGGACGACATGCAACTGCTGGTGCTCCGCAAAACAAATTGCACTTAGCATTTTCCTTGCAATGGACGAATGGGATATATCATCGGCTCTTCTTACTAGATTAATTAATAGCTCAGTGCTGGTTGATGCTTCCTCCTTCAACGACCTCATTCTTCAAAATCTGCAGTTAATTTTTCCACAAAATACTCGTATGCACACATATAAACACATGTTTTCCGTTATACACGTAAAAGAAGGAGCTGGAGCTCAGACCACAGAGTCTCACTCTCTCTGTGCATGTACAAGACTCTGCTTTGATCACGTATGATGT
>CAIGRQ010313329.1:0-14905 GCA_903798375.1 Fraxinus sp. D2006-0159
AATCAACGATCCAAAATTCAAAAGTTGGAAAGCAGAAAATAGTATAGTGATGTCTTGGCTGGTCAATTCAATGAACAATGATGTTGGAGAAAACTTCCTTCTCTATGAGACTGCAACAGAAATTTGGAATGCAGTAAAAGAAACATATTCAGACCTTGAGAATACGACTGAATCATTTGAGGTTGAAGGTGTCCTTCACAACTTGTATCATGGAGATCAGCCAATCACCCAATACTTCAATCTTCTCACTCGTTATTGGCAACAATTGGATGTGTACGAATTAAATAAGTGGGAGTCTCCCGGAGATGCTGCAAAATACAAGAAAATTGTGGAGAAGAAAAGAATCTATAAATTTCTTCTAGGGCTCAACAAAAATTTAGATGAGGTTCGTGGAAGAATCTTAGCAACAAAGCCTCTTCCTAATATATGTGAAGCTTTTTCTGAAGTTCGTCGAGAGGAAAGCAGGAAGAAATTTATGCTTGGGTCTTCTCCACATCAATCTGATATTGAAGGGTCAACCGTCTGAAGGGAAGACCATGGTGTGAACATTGCAAAAAACTTGGCCACGATAAAGAAACATGCTGGGACATTCACGGTAAGCCAGTTAATTGGAAGCCGTTCTCGTACCCAATTTGAAAGGAAAGGAAGAGCAAATCAAGTCTCCGTACAAGATGCTCCTGTTTTAGAAACACAACTATTTAGCAAAGAACAAATTGATTTTATGCAAAAAATTGTTCAATCAGCCACATGAGTCTTCTAACACAAATATTAGGACATGTTCTTTAGCACAAAAAGGTAATTTTCTGAGTGCTTTAAATGTTAAAACAGAAGAAAATAAACTCTGGATAGTGGATTCAGGAGCCTCAGATCACATGACAGGAGATGCTTCAATCTTAATAAACTAAAACCTTGTCCTGGTAATCTTACAGTTCGAATGGCTGATGGTTCTCTTTCCAAAGTTTTAGGTATAGGTTCTGTAGTAGTAAACTCACTCAAGAGAAAGATTGTGTGGCTAAATGTTACTCAAATGAATGTGTTTTTCAGGATTTGGATTCGAGGAGGACGATTGGCAATGATAGAGTATGTTCAGGGCTCTATGTTATCAAGACTTCTAATTTGCCTCGACAACAACCTCAAAAGATATGATTTGAAAAAAGTGTTGTCTGTTTCTAGTTTAAATAATGATAGTGCTCTTATGCTATGGCATTATTGACTTGGTCATCCTAATTTTTGTACCTCAAGACACTTTTTCAATCATTATTCAATAAAGAGCCTAATGTTTATCAGTGTGAAATCTGTAAAGAGCCTAATGTTTATCAGTGTGAAATCTGTCAGTTAGCCAAGCAAGTTTGTAACTTATCCTTTCCAACACTATAAATCCTCAAAGCCATTTTCTATTATTCATAGCGATATTTGGGGAGCTTCTAGAATTAAAAATGTGATTGGATCAAGATGGTTTGTTTTATTTGTTGATGATTACACTAGACTTGGGCATTTCTTATGAAGGAAAAATCGGAGGTCACTCAAATTTTAAAAAATTTCTACACTATGATTCAAACCCAATTTCAAACCAAGATACAAGTCCTAAAAACAAACGATGCCAAAGATTACTGACAAGTTTTGCTGAATGATCTTTTCGTGTGTATATTGATCTCAATTTATAGAATAGTACCTAATTTATACAAGGAAAGATTGCATAAATAAAGACCTAATTCTATGCTAGCTAAATATGGAAAGTGAATAATCAACGATATAGTTATTTTCTGATACCCTCCCTCAAATTGATGCTGGTGAGTCCACAAGCATTAATTTGCCGACAAGAAAGTTATGACGATGACGAGTCAAGGATTTGGTGAAGATATCNATCAAAGCTCATGTATAGATACCCCCAACAAAATGGAATCGTCGAGAGAAAAAACAAACACCTATTGGAAGTTGCGAGATCTCTCCTGTTTTCCACCAATGTGCCAACATATTTCTGGGAAGAAGCTGTACTCACAGCAGCTTATCTTATCAATAGAATGCCGTCGTGTGTCCTTCACTTCCAAAGTCCCATGCAAGTACTACTGAAAACTCATCCCAGCACTAGACTTTTCTCCAATATTTTCGGTTGTTTAGTGTTTGTCCATGTACATTCTCAACACCAAAGTAAATTGGATCCTAAAGCTATAAAATGCGTGTTTTTTGGGTACTTAGCCAATCAGAAGGGTTACAAATGCTACCCTAGGGACTAGAAAGTTCTACATCTATATGGATGTCACCTTTTTTGAAAAACAACAATTCTTTCCCAAAACCAATATTCTGGGGGAGAATGTGATGTGACCGATGAATATCCTTTTTGGGAAACTGAAAACAACCATAATCCTTATTCAGAATTCAATTTCATTTTTCCAACACAAATATCCATGAACTTTATATATGAGCCTTTGCAACCTTTACAAGTTGAGTTTCAAGAAAATCCTACCAATAACAATGAGGTCATTGTATATTCGAGGAAAAAGAAGAAGAATCAAGAGGACATAGCACCTCGAACAAAGTCATGAAGCTGATCCGTATCCAAAACCAAAGGAAATACAATCAGGTAACCTTGAATTCCTAGTTAAAGTCAAGGTGATGATCTAGATGTACCAATTGCAATCAGGAAGGGAGATAGATCTTGTACAAAACATCCCATTTATAATTTCATTTCCTATGATGGCTTGTCACCTGAATTCCATGCTTTTACCACTAGTTTGACAAATATACAGATTCCTAACAACATTCAGGAAGCCCTTCAATCACTTGAATGGATGACAGTAGTTGAAGAAGAAATTCGAGCACTAGAGAAGAACAAAACATGGGAAATCACCTATTTACCTGAAGGAAAGAGGACAGTTGGATGCAAATGGATATTTACGGTCAAATACAAGGGAAATGGGATTATAGACAGATTTAAAGCAAGTCTGGTTGCAAAAGGGTACACTCAATCATATGGAGTTGATTATCAAGAAACATTTGCTCTTGTTGCAAAGTTGAACACAATCCGAGTATTGTTATCCACAGCAGCAAATCAAGATTGGACACTCCATCAACTTGATGTTAAGAATGCATTTCTTAACGGTGATCTAGAAGAAGATGTCTATATGAATATTCCTTCCGACCTAGAAACAAAAGGAATCATCAACAAAGTTTGCAAACTCAGAAAATCTTTTTATGGTCTCAAACAGTCTCCTTAGGCTTGGTTCGACTGCTTCACGAAGGCAGTTGCAAGGTATGGTTATACTCAATGTCAATCAGATCATAATTTATTCGTTAAACACTTTCTTGGGGAGAAAATAGCAATAATTATTGTGTATGTGGATGATATCATTCTAACAGGAGACCAAGATGATGAAATGTGTAGACTAAAATATTGGTTGGCCAAAGAATTTGAGATCAAAGATTTAGGGAATCTCAAGTACTTCCTTGGAATGGAAATTGCTCGGTGAAAGAAAGGCATAGTTGTTTCTCAAAGAAAGTATGTCTTAGATCTGTTAAAAGAAACTGAGATGTTAGGGAGTAAACCAATGGACACTCTTATGAATTGCACTATCAAAATTGGCTCTATGGAAGATAGCACACCAGTAGACAAAGGGAGATATCGAAGGCTAGTGGGAAAGCTCATATACTTGTCCCACGCTAGACCTGATATTAGCATTGCAGTTAGCACAGTAAGCCAATTCATGAATAACTCAACTGAAAAACACATGAACGCAGTTTACAGAATACTAAAATATCTTAAAATGACACCAGGCAAAGGACTTTATTTTTGTAAGACTACGAAAAGAAATGTAGACATTTACACTGATGCAGATTGGGTTGGCCCTATAACTGATCAAAGGTCTACTTCTAGATACGTTGCATGGGAAAATTTAGTTACTTGGCGAAGCAAGAAACAATCAGTTGTGTCAAGAAGCAGTGCCGAGACAGAGTTTCGAGCTAAGACTCATGGAATTTGTGAAGGACTGTGGTTGAAAAGGGTTCTAGAGGAGCTAAGAATTTCAATTGAAAGTCCTATGAAAATGTTTTGTGATAATCAAGCATTGCAAAGAATTCGGTTCAGCATGATCGAACGAAACACGTGGAGATAGATCGACACTTCATCAAAGAAAAAACAGAAGAGGGACAGTCTCTTTGGTTTATACTCCAGCAGAACTTCAAAGAGCGAATATTCTTACCAAGGCACTTCCTATAATCAAATTTGAAGAATTGAAGTCCAAGCTAGGTTTTAACAAATATTTACAACCCAGCTTGAGGGGGAGTGAATTTGTGGATTGATTCTAGGATAGTTTAATTACTTTTCCTTATTTTAGAGATTCCCTATTATCTGGTCAAAATTTCCTTATTTTATTCCTGATTTTGTGAGAGATTGTATCCCATAATCATGGGATTTTATGTTGCTTTATTACAGCAGATTTGTCTCTGCATTTAGTATATATCTTTTTCAATTGATGAATAAGAGAAATAGAAATCTTCTCTCCAAAAGTTTGAGCCCTTGTTTGAGCCCCATTTTTTAGGTTTAATAGATTTTTGAATAGTGATTCTTTGGAGAATGTGTGGTTACAAAGGGGGAAAAGTTTTGGGTTTATGTGCAAAATATTTTATTGTGTGAATGTGTTGTTGAAAATGAGTTTTAAAAAAATGAGTTTTGGAAAAATGGGGATCAAACAAGGCTTCAAGTGTAATCATTTGCTTGCATCTAACAGTAATATCTATGCTTTCCTTCCCCTGCAGGTGGGTTGTACCCAACATATTTAAATTTGGAGCTGTTGACCCCATTGTCGAAATGGTTTTTGATAATGAGAGACATATATTATATGCACGCACTGAAGAGATGAAAATACAAGTATTCTCTTTTGGACTAAATGGAAATGGCCCACTCAAGAAGGTGGCTGAAGAAAGAAATTTGATCAATCAAAGGGATCCTCACTATGGTGGTCGACAACCAGCAGGGCCGAGGGCCCCATCTCGGTCAACTAAATTGTCTATAGTTTGTATTTCTCCTTTATCCACCTTAGAGTCAAAGTGGTTGCATCTTGTTGCTGTTTTGTCAGATGGCAGAAGGATGTACCTTTCGACTGCTCCATCTGGTGGGAACAATGGTGCTGTTGGAGGTTTACGCAGGATTGGTACTGATCATCAGAGACCAAGCTGCTTAAAAGTTGTAACAACAAGGCCTTCTCCTCCTATAGGGGCGGGCAGTGGGCTAGCCTTTGGAGCTCTATCTCTTGCTGGAAGATCTCAAAGTGAAGATCTGTCACTGAAGATTGAAGCAGCATATTATTCTGCTGGAACTCTTGTCCTTTCGGATACATCTCCTACTGCCATTTCTTCGCTTCTTATTCTGAATAGGGATCCTAGCACACAGTCTTCATCTTCGAGCTTGGGATCAGGTGCAACAAGCTCTCGCGCACTCCGGGAATTGGTGTCATCGTTACCTGTCGAGGGCAGGATGCTTTTTGTAGCAGATTTGTTACCCCTGCCTGATACAGTGGCCATTGTGCATTCACTATATTCACAATTAGAACTCTATGGGTTGAATAACTCATTTGAATCCTGTGAAAAGGCTGGCTATAAACTTTGGGCTAGAGGTGATCTTTCGACGCAACATATATTACCAAGAAGGAAAATTGTTATATTCAGTACCATGGGCATGATGGAAGTAGTTTTTAACAGACCGGTTGACATCCTGAGAAGGTTGTTAGAATCCAGTTCACCAAGATCACTATTAGAGGACTTCTTCAATCGGTTTGGTGCTGGGGAGGCAGCTGCAATGTGTTTGCTGCTGGCTTCAAGGATGGTATATACTGAGACCTTGATAAGCAATGTCGTTGCGGAGAAGGCAGCTGAAGCTTTTGAGGACCCTCAAGTTGTTGGAATACCACAACTAGGAGGCAGTGGTGCATTGTCAAATGCTAGAGCTGCAACTGCAGGATTTAGCATGGGGCAGGTTGTTCAAGAGGCTGAGCCTGTGTTTTCAGCGGCTCATGAAGGCCTCTGTTTGTGCTCATCAAGGTTACTTCTACCTCTGTGGGAGCTTCCTGTTTTTGTAACAAAAGGTGGCCCAGGTTCTTCTGATTCTACGTCTGAAAATCTGATAGTTGTATGCAGACTCTCTGTTGTGGCGATGAATGTCATTGAGGACAAAATTCGCTCTCTAGAGAAGTTCTTGAGTTCTAGAAGAAATCAGAGGAGGGGGCTGTATGGCTGTGTTGCAGGTTTAGGAGATTTAACTGGTTCAATTTTGATTGGAACTGGATCAGGTCTTGGTGCTGGTGACAGAAGTATGCTGCAAAGTCTCTTGGGTTCCTACTCCCGGAATGGTGAGTCAGGCGAAGATGGATCATCAAACAAAAGACAGCAACTTCCATATAGTTCTGCAGAACTGGCTGCAATGGAGGTAAATATATCTTTCAAGATTTTTGCATCTCGACTCAAAATATAGTACATAACCAGTTGGATTGTCCTCCAGGTGAGAGCAATGGAGTGTATCAGGCAGTTGCTCCTCAGATGTGGCGAAGCACTATTTTTGCTTAAACTGCTTTCACAGCACCTTGTAGCGCGCTTGATTCAGGGTTTTGATGCAAATACAAAGGAAGCAGTAGTTCAATTAACATTCCATCAGCTAGTTTGTTCCGAAGAGGGTGATCAACTAGCTACAAAGCTCATCTCTGCCCTGATGGAGGTACTTAACATGTGGCCATTAATGTCCATTATCTTGTCTGTTTGATTTATCTTATGTGACCTTGCAAGTAACTTTTCCTGTAAAAAAAATGAAAAAAAGGAAATATAAATGAAATAAACTGTATTTTTGCTCACACTCCCCTAACCCCAACCTGAAGTCCACTGCTCTAGCCCCCAATCCTAGACTACATCCCCGCTTCCCATTGTCCACACATCTGGTCTCTACTTACTATGCAACATGCCAAATTTCGATCTTGGTGCTGGGCTTTGAGAGGGGGTGCTTTAGGTGGGCATGAGGAGGAAGACTTGGTTTTTCTCTCCATCTAGTAATGAACCGAAAAGTGTAAAAAATAATTCATGCAATCGACCCCAAAGGCTTAATTGATGTATGTTTTTTTATTTACATGTTTAATCTTGGAGAAAAAATTGTCTTTCATGTCCGCTTAACAATTTCTATGTTAGGGGGTGGAAACCATTGGGACGAAATGCACCAAAAAATGGGCAGGTTGAGCAGTGAAATGCTTTGAAAAAAATGTCTGGACTAGAAATGCAGAAGGGGTCAAAGTTTGGGGACCTCATGTGCATTATTGTAAACACTACTAGTCTAGAAACCCTAAACTTATAAGTGCTAGCATCAATTATCATTTAAACGATAAGTGCAGAAAAATTATAAAATTTATTTTTGCAATAAATAAAACATCAGTGAATTTAAGTGACTCAATAATTTGTAAAATAAATAAAATACTAAATAATTGCATAAAGAAAACTCCAATAGCATGTAATGATTTATTATCAATAATTCCAATAATTAGAAATATTTCGAAAGGATTCAATTTTTTTTATTATGAGTAGAAATAGGATTTAGCTTGGAGAGCATTGAGTTCATTGCGCTCCAAGTAGTCATCTTGCATTATTTAGCTCCCATAATCTGAAAATAGTTGATACATGTAATGAGCTAATATCCAATAAGTAAACTACATGCACGTGTTGTATTTTCATGTTATGCATGTGCATTACTTTTAAATAAAAAACTTTTCAAATTTGTATCCCCCTTCTTTTCTTTAATAACTTTAACATTTACATTTTTGAGCTCGATTTAGTTTTATCGTCTAGCCAATTAAATATATTAGGCCATTATTATTTGGAACCCGATTCAATCTAGCGATAGTAGTGCTAGTGGTTAACATTATACATTCAACATTTAACATTGGTCGGGTGTGCTGTCCCCGTGCTTCATTTTCATTCACATCTTTCATGCCATAGATGGACCTCTTTAAAAATATCTAGATAATTGATCCTTTTAAAAAATATTTTATGTAGGACAATCCTATTGCTATTTTAAATAGGATTATGATTATATATTTATAATAAGATGTCTAGTTGTAATAAGTTTTATCTTTTTTTCCAATATTTTGTTTAGAATATGATTTCTTTTCTTTATTGATTAGAATATGATTTCTAAATTCTTTTATATTATGAATTTAATTCATTTCTTTTTAAAATTTAGTTTCCTTCTATTAATAGGATTATGAAATAGTTTGTCTATAAATACAAAGGCATTGTACACTTTTCAACGACAATTAATTATTATTCAATATATACAAAACATAATTGTTCAAATATCGTTCTTATTTATTACATAATTCTTATGACAAGAATTTCTAAACAATTCCGCACCAATATTTTTTTTTTTTTTTATGTTGACATTTATAAACTTTTTATTTCTTGAAATTTCATACATGCTTTATGGATGCATTGGCATGCATGAATATGTCAGGAGAAACATTAATGACATAGAAATGCATTAATCACATAACAACAATTTAGGTGTTATATTCATGCATACAACAATGTAACATACACATGAAGACAAAGTGACTAACGTAGCTCAAAGTCCTAGCAATTTAATTTTCGAATGACAAGTGGAGATGTTCTTGACTACCTATGAAGTCAACGTGCCAAATTCAAATTAATTACTAGTTATTTAGAAATTTCGACAAAATTTCTCTTTAAATAGGAACCCATAACATAGCTCTATTAAGCCCTTGTTTGATGGTCATTATGAAGAGAAATTGGGGGAAAATGATATTTTGAATAGTAAATTTTTTGGAGAATATGTAGTTAAAAAGTAGGGAAAAGTTTTAGGTTTATGTGTAAAATATTTTATTATATAAATGTGTGGTTGAAAATAAGTATGAGAAATAAAGAATTTTAATTTAAAGAGAGTCAAATAGGGGTTGAGTTTTGGGAAACATGGGACTCAAAAATGGGCTTAATTTATTATTATCATTGTTGTAAAACTGTATGTGTAACACAAAAGTGATATGGTTCACAAAATTAAAAGTCCACTTTAAAAGACATCTTCAACTCCAATAGGTACTAATTAGAATAATAACCGTTAAAATAATAGTTCAATAATCCATTAATATAATAAATCCTTTTTTCTACAAAATTCAAGAAAATTTAATATAAATGTCTATAGCCACATATATGCAAACACATACATCTATGTACACACACGTCTATATATACACACATATACTTATAAACGCTCGTAGTGGAGTGAATAAAAAAAGGGGGAAGGGATTTGAAATTATAATGAGTATAAATAAATTAAGCCCCTGTTTGAAGGAATAGTGATTAATATAAGAATGTGTGGTGAAAAAGTGATGAAAAGTTTTTGATTTGTATGTAATATTATTTTATTAGGAGAATGTGTGGTTGAAATGAAAAATGAGAATGAGAATGAGAAATTAATGGGTGCCAAACGGGGGCTAAGTTTCTTTTCTTTAATATTCTAATTTCTTTTTTGAGATAGTTGAATTGTCCAAGAATCTGGTTTAAAGTCCCATTGCTATATACAAAAAATTATATTCAATATAGATGCGAGTGAATGGTTAAATATATGAATATGAATAAACAAATATGTCTCTTCTAATACATATAAAAATTTATATAAAGTAATGTAACATATTATTTAGAAGAGTAAACCTAAGTAAAAGCTTAGATTTTGTAACAAATTTTCTGGTGGTCAATACCATACTTACAACCACCTATATATATATAAACACCTATAATACAAACATATGTACACATACAGATACATACATACATATATGTGTGTGTGTGTGTGTGTGTGTTTACATATGCACACAACCCACTGCCTATACATATACATACACGTACAACATATATATAGGTAAGTTTATATTCATGGATGTGTGCATACTACCTATCGAAAAAAAAAAAATGGATGTGTGTGCATACACAGTACACCCATTTGCCTGCAAAAAGATGTAGGATATGAAAAGACTGCTATGCAAGTTCAGTGGACTATTATGAAAGTAAACATGATTATAATTATTGACTTTATGAAACATGTAATTATTTGTACGTACAATTTATACTAACACACATAATTGAGATAGTACTACAATTATAAGTCAATAAATCAATGTTACGTGAGTTATAAATTTTATGAAGCCAACTACCTCTTACTTTTGGAACTTTATGATCATGATCATTGACATTGTCTCTCTCTCTCTCTCCCCCCATTTTTTAGTAGCATACATTGATTCTGCATGTCATTTTTGTACTCCTTTTCAGACATTTCTCTCACATCAGTAGTCATTTATTTTTTCAGTATTACACTGGTCCTGATGGCAGAGGAACGGTAGGTGATATTAGTGGTAGATTGCGGATTGGTTGTCCAAGCTATTACAAAGAGTCTGATTACAAGTTTTACTTGGCTGTTGAATGTCTTGAGAAAGCTGCTGCTACTGATACAGAGGAAAGGGAAAACCTAGCTAGAGATGCCTTCACTAACCTAAGTTCAGTTCCAGAGTCTGTAGACCTTCAAACTGTTTGTAAGCGCTTTGAGGATTTAAGGTTTGTTGAGTCGGACGGTCTTTTGCAATTTTTTTGAAATTCTTTTTATTGTTGGATTATCTTTTCTCAGTCATAACATGCTAAGTTAATTGCAGATTTTATGAAGCTGTGGTTAGGTTACCTTTGCAAAAGGCGCAGACTCTTGACCCTGATAACGATGCTTTCAATGAGCAAATAGATGCAGGGATTCGAGACCATGCACTTGCTCGGCGTGAGAAGTGCTATGAGATCATCACGAGTGCTCTGCGTACTCTAAAAGGTGAATCATTGAGGAAAGAATTCAGTTCTCCTATCATACCTGTTTCCCAATCTGTCCTTGATCAAGGGTCTCGGAAAAAGTATATATGTCAGATTATTCAACTTGGTGTCCAGTCATCAGACAGAGTTTTCCACAAATATTTGTATCGAACACTGATTGAGTTGGGCCTTGAAGATGAGTTTTTGGAATATGGAGGGCCAGATTTGGTACCATTTTTGCAAAGTGCTGTAAATGAACCTGTTCAAGAGGTATGACCACCCCCTTGCACCCTCCCATTCTGTTTGTCAATATGATTTATGTAATTTTGTTCTGACCCAAATTATCAGTGTTTATTGAGCTTTGATGCATCTGAAATCATATTGTCAAGCCAAGGCATTTTGATGGCTGCTGTTCTAATTTTCATCGTTCAAAATCTGTTTGAACTCATAATATTTTTTTTCGCCTTCCTCTTTGTCTAACTTTTATAGGTCCGCTCTGTTTCTGCTTTGACACCACCAGCTTCCCAACCGGATCACTTAAGAGTACCTATAACATTTAATCAAATAAAATGCTTTGAGCTTCTGGCACGATATTATGTCCTGAAGCGGCAGCATGTTCTTGCTGCTAATGTATTTGTAAGGCTGGCAGAAAGGCGCTCCAGCGAAGCAGGGGATACTTTGACACTGGAACAAAGGTACTTATTTTTATCACACAAGTATGATCAAGTTATCTTTTAGAAGTCTGGCATGAAACTTCGTATTAACCAATGTTTTTATCTTATATTTGCCTTCCATCCATCATGGGAATGTCTTTTCCAGTAGTTAATATGCTTATCCACCTATGCTAAGTTGGAAGTTCTCTTCATTTAGACAGGAAATCTTTTTATTTGTTGAAGGTGCTGACTTTCTTGATACCACACACTGACAGTCATTTTTAACGTTATCTTATGTTCACGAATTTTCCAAGCGCTTGAAATGAAATCTCAGTTGTTTTTGACAGGCTTTCATTTGTTGTGCCGTGCCTTGGTTACCATTGCTGAAGCTAAACATTTTAATATTACTACATTGGAGTTTGCCGCTTTCCTTGAGCAGAAGTATGCAATAGTAAGACTTAAAAATGACTAAAAAATTCATCATTGTAGTTGGAGCATGTTAAGGCTTGTGCAGTCTTAAAATAAGTAAAAGGTACATTTATGTGACTTCATGTTTGCAAACATGTTTGGACAAGTTACTGTGTTCTAACTTCTCAAGTACAAAGTTTCTTATTATGAAAGTAACTTGGCTTGCTGTCAAAATAACTACTACTAGTTTTGATTAATATTAAACAATAGTCTTGTACTTATATGTTAACTTGTAAGTGAGCTTTTACACCTTAACCAATTAGTACTTCATAATCTGTCAACTGGTGCTATTGCTTGACGCGATGTCAATCTCTTTGGTTGACATGATTTCAGTATTGGTTGAGACCATGTTAAGCAGTACATAACAAACTTGTGTATGAGACTATGTAAACCATTCCTTTACACTTCATATCTAATATGAAATGTAAATTAAAAAAAAAAAAAACCCAAAACAATTAAGAAGCTGCAATGATATCTCAAAATAGAAAATTGGAAAATGAGAACATGTGAGCAATTAACAATTGTTATTAATACAAGAAGTAACAAATTGCAAATTGAAAACTTCTAGTTGAAGCTGGCTGCTGGATATTGCGTGTGTTTGTGTCATCACTTATGTGATAGACCCCCAATTAAATATACATACTCCAGGCGCCAGAAATATGACCAAGCACGTGGGAATCAACCAAATGACAGCAAGGCCAGCCGAGTCACCTATTTTCTGTTACAGTTATGCGTTTTGTTAGGAAACACACGATGCCTATGAGTTTGATGCCCAATCGCACGCTCCACTCCACAGCAAAACCCATCGTCCCCTTTATTCTGTTAATAGTGGCAGAGTTACAGGCAAGGAAAAATGGCTATGCTTCCAATGTGATGAGAGATGCACCATTGGCCATATATGTAAAAATAAGGTGCTCCAAGTGATGGTGGTCCGAGAAGAGGAAACCGAAGTTGTCGGAGGGGAGATATGGGATTCGAGCGTCGACCCGGCCGGCCAAGGTCTTGATACCGCCAACGAGTGCACCCCTGGTGACGGCGAGGACGTGGCAGATACTCTGAAGATACTATGAAGATACTCTATTAATTCGGTTGTGGGACTTACTGCACCAGATACTATGAAGATAAGGGGAGTAATTGGGCTGAAGGAGGTCATAGTTCTGATCGATTGTGGGGCCTCTCACAATTTTATCGCGGTGGAGGTAGTCAGGCAATTGGGACTTCCATTGTTGGGGACTACGGGGGTACGGAGTAATTATGGGAACTAGATTAACTGTGAAAGGAGAAGGCTGTAAGGGGGTCAAATTACAACTGCAAAACGTGATTGTAGAGGATGACTTACCGTTGGAATTGGGAAGTTCAGACGTCATCCTGGGAATGCAGTGGTTGCGTAAGCTAGGGGAAATGCAAGTCAATTGGCCCTCACCATGACCTTCACAGTGTCGGGCATGAAGATTACACTGAAGAGGGACTCTAGCTTGAGCAAGACGTCTGGGAAGGGTCTGGGGGCAGTTCTCATGCAGAATCACTGACCTATCGCGTTCTTCTGTCATGTGCTTCCACCATGGGCTAAGGACAAGTCAATTTACGAGAGGGAGCTCATGGTCATTGTCTTCGCAGTACAAAAATGGAGACATTATTTTCTGGGTCGAAGGTTTGTGGTGTGAACTGATCAACACAGCCTTAAATTTTTGCTGGAACAGAGGGGTAAATCAGGAGTATCAGTGATGGCTTACCAAACTGTTGGGATTCTACTTTGACATTGAGGACAAGGCAGGCCTAGAAAACAAGGCGGCGGATGCACTGTCACGAGTGGATGCGACGGGCGGATGCATGTCACGAGTGGATGCGACGGCCTCACTAATGGCTCTAAGTGTCCCAAATTCTATGTAGTTGAGTGAGATACAAAGGGTAGTAGCAGAGGATGCCGAATTGGGGAAGATATGCACGTCATTGCACAAAGGTCATTCAGTTCCACTTGGGTGCTCTCTTCTTCGAGGTCACTTGCTCTACAACAACAGACTGGTGTTACCCAAGGATTCACCATGGGTGCGATTGGCCTTACATGAGGGTCATGATAGTAAGATCGGGGGACATAGAGGCTTCCTTAAAACCTACCGGAGGGTAGCTGAAACCTTCTTCTGGGAAGGGATGAGGCAACACATCAGAACATACGTGGCTGCCTATGCTATTTGCCAACAACACAAATGTGACACCTCGTACTTAAACTTCGAGTGTCACGTACTAAACATAATAACCTCTACACTTGTTACATAAAACATATTAAAGAAATTTGAAATATATTGATAGCGTCCAAATGACGTACCAAATTAAATTCCTTACTTAACTTAAATGTGTCGTTTTAAATAGTAATATGGCAAGTAAGGGTCATTCCCGCAGAGGATTGTTTCAATTTAATCAATTGCATACTAGTAAATAAAATCAAAAGTNCTTTTCAGGCAGACGCGCCCCGCCGACGTACTCAGCAGAGCATTCCGACGCCGGCGAGGGCGTCTGCTGATGCACGCGCCACTCCGGCGGTTCACCTGCCGGCGCGTGAGGGCCACGCGCCGGCGCCGGAGTACGTGCAGAACCAGATTTTTCAGCGTAATGTGCTCAATTCAGTTAGGAGGCCTGGGCTGCCGTCAGATGAGCTGATAAAGCAGAATCAAGGTAAAAACTGGCCGAATGCGAACGGTTTGTTCTTTAGTCGGCGATTCCGAGTGGAGGCAAAAGAGTTTGTGGTGTCCGCTAATGAATCAGGTACTGTTAGGATTACAGAGTGGGGGTCGAGGTTGTCGACCTCAATTTATATGGGGAGATTTGGTGCACTCTGGATGGTGAACATGGTCGACAAGTTGAGAGCGGCTAGTAAGTCTGATGATTTTGTGTCCAAGTTTACCGAGTCACCACGAGGTTTTTGGGCACAACGATGTTCTAATAGCCGAGGCAGATACTTG
>CAIGRQ010313333.1:0-10159 GCA_903798375.1 Fraxinus sp. D2006-0159
TTCTAAAAAAAAAAAAAAAATAATAAAATTAAACTGGAAAGGGAGCCCGTTACCCGTCCCCGCCCCTAACCGAACCCGCCCATGGTAAAGTTACCCACCCCGTCCCTGACCCGATTAAGAAGGTAATTCCCACCCCATTCGGGGTGGAACCCACGAATATCGAGTTTGTCGAATTTTTTTACCATCCTTAAAAATGACATATGTGCCCCTTTATTTTTGCATTCAATCCTCTTGAGCAGGGATTTTTGATAATTCAAATTAAAAATAAGACGGATCCTCCATATGCAAAGCCAAGTAAGCAAAAGAATTAATCACAATGATAAAACAAAGATTAAAAACAGAAACCTTCTGGCTATTGTACTCATTAGAGGACCAATGGATTATCAAGACTTTCTTCCCAAGGAAAAACAAATTATCCCAAAAAACTGTTAGCACAACTGCAAAAGATTTAACTGATTGGTTACCCCCCATACAGTTTTTAACAAATATTTACAGTCGTGTAGCTACAAAAGATGATATACAATTTTGAGCAACTTTTGAATAGCAATCGAAGGAAAATGGATAAAATGTCACCACCTCTTCTCGTTGTTCTCACCTGCCGGATAAATTGATATGCACAAGGTCTGATTAGTGACTTCTTACATCCTTTTGGTTGAAATGCATCCCCACTGACAATCGTAAGTCGAGCTGCTTGATATGAAAACTTCGAAGTTGAGCACTTTACAGAGCTCATTTTCTACTATCTAGTTAACCCTCAATCTGAGATGGTGACGACGATGTTCGAGCGTGATATCCACCTTTAAGAGAATCTGAGCTATCTGCTTGAGAAGCTAGGTATTCAAGTGCCATAACAATATCACTGATCAGAGGGCGGAAACTTGCTTGCTCCTGAAGACACATTGCTGTAATTGCAACTGCATGTTGCAGACTTCGGACTGAAAAGCAACCTTCTAATAGAGGGTCCACTATTTGGACAAACATCCTCCGGTCCTTAAGAAAAGGACGAGACTGCAAGGAGAATAAAATTATTCAGAAGAAAACATTTCACATTTAAATCAGTCCTAAGAAGGGACTTTATGGTCTCCTTCTTAAGATAGTGGGGGTTCAGCGTTATCCCTTACCTTGTAGATATATTGGGAAAATGAGTTCAATGGAGGGGTGTGATGGCCTTACCTCCAAAGTTTACATGGGGGAGTTGGGGTGGGTTAATAATGCCTGTAGCTATTCAAACTACCACAAACTTACTCCTAGCAATTTTAGGAAAATTTTATTTCCTATACACCATATACTGAAATCGCAGATTGCTAACAGAACTATATGAGCGTAGCGTGAGTCTATTTAGCTATCTTTTGAAAAAAGATTGAACTATGACTGAACCCATTGGGGGAAAAAAAAATAATAATAATTCTGATCTTGAAGTCCATTTCATTCCTAACAAAACTGAAAACAATGTCATGTAAAAATATGAGAGACAGTACTCCAGTTTAAGGATAGTTGACATTCCCCACCTACATTTGAGCAAATTTGCCTAGGATGGATTTCATCCAAAACAGTAGTTAAATGACTGCAAAGACAATTTGACCCTCCCATTTAAATAAGCAAAATATAAATTCAAAAAGTAAAAGAAGAAAGAAAATAAAGTCAAATGAAAAAGAAAAACTACCCCAGCCACCATTGACCCCTCCCCACACCCTTTGTCATCCCCCGTCCACACTGCTTAATCCTACCCCATCCCTGGCCCAGAATGTTTCTTAGATTAAAATTGTCTCTCAAGTAGGACTAATCCGGAAATACAAACGACATAGACACAGGTATCTCACATTCCTGGGTTAACTTCTTTTGCTAGCCAATTAGTGCGACTGTTTTCTCTGCTATTTGCTTGGCTTACTGCTCCCAAATCCCAAATAACTGCCGTAGAAAGCAGTTTAGTTAACAACTCTTCCAATCAAACATTTTAGCTTTAGCTTTGATAAACAACAATAAGGTGTCTCTACTAACCTGTATATGTACTTGAAAACACCATAATCCTCCATTTCTCGAAACATCTTAACAACAGTCCTCAATCTAATCACACAGCAAATATCTTACCAAGAAACGACACAGAGATGAAAGACGCATGAGTATGAATCATCTATGGCGCAGGGGTTCCCCAGTGGCGAAAGGACTTTGAAAACTGGATTTGTGAGAAAGAAAAATAAGGATCCATTGAGGCCTTTTTACACCCTTGTTCGATAGCTCTGGACATGGCTGCCTTTGTTGACAAAAGCAGGATGAAGAAGAAGATGATGGTGGATATGTGGGAAGGGATGGTGGGTGGGAGATATGAGGGTGATGATGGGGTGGTGCAAGTTATTTTTTTTTCCCATTATTCTTTTTTCTATTCCTTTTTTGTTTTAATTTATTTTAGTTGTTTGAACATCAGGGTAAAAATTTATTTTCACTAAATAGAACGACTATTTATGATGGAAACCATTTTATAAAAAAGCCTCTTGTGCTAAGAAAATAATCCTACGGTTGGGTACACTACAGTTACACTACAATGTAAAATTCATCTGGTATGGGTTTACACGAAAGATATTTCACTTTTATAACTTCATATCCCTTTGGAGGGATGAGAGTAGCATGTATAACAGATAAACTAGCACAGGTTACTTATATCCGACTCATTATAGCTATTTGACATCATATGGAGTTGGAGTTATCATGAACTAGAAGTTATAGAAACTCACCCATGCAACCAGGTTCTGCTCTCCCGGCTTCTTAGTGGTGTCAATAGCCCTGCGTCCGGTAATCAGCTCCAACATAACCACACCAAAGCTATAGATGTCGGATTTTAAAGTCAATTTCCCACTCATAGCATATTCAGGGGCACAATATCCATAAGTTCCCATCACTCGCGTTGAAACATGAGTGTTATCACCAACAGGCCCCAGTTTGGCGAGACCAAAATCTGACAGCTTGACATTGAAGTCATTATCTAACAATATGTTTGAAGATTTCAAATCACGATAAATGACAGGGGGATTTGCTTTGCAATGAAGATATTCAAGGCCACGAGCTGCACCAACAGCAATCTTCAGCCTTATGCTCCAACTAAGTGGCTTCTGACCAGACTTGATATCTGAGAATGAAATGAAACACACACTTCAATAAACATATATCTGAATAGCTGAGATAAAGCACATCTAGAAGATAGGTCAGATTGAAAAAAAAAAAAAAAAACTGTGCTCAATGTACTTTCTTAATTCACAATTTGGTGTTTGATGCTTTTATAGGCTTCCCTACTGCAGCCAAACTTTCTGATAGAAGAATATAAAATAGAAGAACAACGTAAATCATTCAGAATCATGATTTGGTATACTAAGCCCAAAATTCAAAACAGTGACTCAAAGGGCACCTTGGATGAAAATTAGAAGCCACATAGTTAATCCTCCAAACGAGATTATTAAATGCTTTTTAGTCCTCTGACATATTAAGGCCACATTAAGCAGTAAAGGGGTGCACATATTCAATTGTAAAGTGTAAGTTGCACGTCAGAGAAGGAAAAAACAAAATTAGACAATGAACGGTCAACTTAACCCCACCCCCCAAAAAAAGGACAGATAAATTTGGAAAGTAGGACACTGTGATGGATTAAGAAGAGATTAAAGTAATGACGTACAGTCATCCTCATTTTTTCTTGTGTTAAGACTGGGAATCAAGTTCAATCACCGGACTGGGGAAAGATTATAGGAATATTGAATGACAAGAGTGCAAAACACCAAAGAGAATTCCTGGACTATGAACTAATTGCCATCATGGCTTGTGAGCTCTTTCGGTTGTGGAGATAGGGAAGAAAGGACATCATGGATTGCTATAGTGAAGTGGGACTTTGGACTAATTTCCATTAGAATGAGGGATTACCAACTGTTTCCGATGGATACATTTACGAATGTTCAATGCCCTAAGGCCTTAATAGGAATTAGGGGGGGTGGGAAAACTAGTTTTCCTTTTAATCCAAGTTTATTTTCTTTTAGAGAACGGTGCTATGTACCGCAGCATAGTAGCCAAATTTTTATTTTCTATTTGGTTAAAAGAAAAACAGAAGAGAATTCAGACTCTTAAAAAGGATATATTATCATCAAGGATTACCAAAAAGATGATTCTCCAGGCTACCCATAGGCATGTATTCATAAACCAAGAGTCTCTGGTCACCATCTGCACAATACCCGATTAAGTTCACAAGATTGGTATGATGCAGCAGACTTAACATCAGAACCTCCACAATGAACTCTTGATTCCCCTGAAGGCCTTCATGATTAAGTTGCTTGACAGCAACAATCTATTCATGAAAACCAAACAAGCAGTATTACTTTAAGTGTTAATTACATCAGTGCAAAATTACAAATATCCCTCAATTGAACTCCCAAATTCAATACATCATCCATGTTAGGACCAAAACTCTTTTATAGAATTTTCTTATTACTAAAAAGAATAATTCGTCATTTTGAAGGATATATTAATAAAATCCAAGAGTGAGAAAACAGAGAACTTGCCAGGCCAGAATCCAGACGGCCCTTATAAACGCTTCCAAAACCACCTTCCCCTATCAAATTAGCATCTCTAAAATTCTGTGTCGCCATCGCAAGCTCCTTGAACTGGAAGCTACGGGCTTCATTTCCGTCTTTACCTTTTGTTCTCACAGAATTTCCCTTTTTCTTACCCCCTACAAAATTAACTCAGCATACATTAATATCCCAAATAAGAATATCATCATATTTCAAAATTTCACACGTACTTATCATCACAACAGTCTCAATTGGTTAAACCAAGAAAAAATAAGCACATTGTACTAAACCATTTCATTTACCAATTAATCCAGTACAAATAAATTCAAAGAGAACAACAAAGAACCTGAAGAATCAGTGTATCGAGGGGTCATGTCTTCTTCATAATCTCTGACATCCTTACGTCGAGGCCACATGCAAGAAAAGCAACCCATCCCCTTTTAACCCCACTAAAAAATGATCCTCAGAAACGAGAATATTCAGAGACAATACCCACAATGAGCTTAAATCAATTATCCTAATTCAATCGACATCATTCTTAAATAAAAAATCAAGAGAAGAAACAGAGACCATAGTAACAATAATTGAGAGAGGGAACAGAAAACCAAGAATCCTTAATCCCAGATTAACAATATCTATTCAGCTCCACCCCCACACAAATAGATCTACTCGAAAACAAAACTTTCCATAAGTTTGAGTAAATAAACACTCAGCTATTTCCCAATTAGCTCTATATTTCTTTATAGAGCCCCCTCTTGCGCCACTTCCATCGGTAATTCCGCTTTATTGCCTTGGTCTTTCCTCTTTCTAGAAAAAAATAATAATAATAATAAATCAATCCTTTTTCATTTCTATATGAATTTGTGGGCCGATTTGGGGAAATTGAACGCAATGAAATCACTTTGATGATTGGTGCCAGTCGCTATCATTCACAGCTTGCATTTAAACCTTTGGGTATAGAGGGAATTATTATGACCATATTGCCCTTCATATTAGCTAGTTATTACTAATCATGCCACTCTTGATGCGACAAATCTGGGCCGGCCGAAAAGAAACACTTTCACATGGGATTATTTAGTCATTACTCATTAGATTGGAATTTTGGCATTAGATTTTGTGTATATTTATTAATTGTTTTTTATTTCATTTATTAATTATTTTTTGAATCACTACAAATGAGAAAAAAATATATATATTTTAATACTTGTACTTTTTACTTTAATTATTATGCCTCTTGAACTAAAAAAATATCTTGTACTATTTATCTAATATCTCTACTAAGTATGAATCGAGATAGCGACGAACTGAATTAGCTACTCTATAACATAGCCTGACAACCAACACGGGTTTTGAAGATGATTACGAGGAACTAAGTCTCACAAGTGTTTGGCCAAACATGATGGATGGATCTAAGGCGTCCAATGCTACTTAGTCCCTGATTTGATGGAGATTAAAATCATATTTTTAATATATTTTGATATAAATTGATGAAATGTGTGTTTATAACGCTGTGAATCCCATGAAATATATTTTTAAAATAAATTATTAACTTTGATTTAAATTAAAATTTAACCTCTATTTGGGGGGATTAAAATCTAATCAAACAAGTGCTTAATATAAGCACGCACAAAAGTAGTATGCTTAAGTTGTAGTTATTTGTTTGGTCGCATCTAACATCATTTTTAAGTTTAAATTATTATTCAAATTCTATTATTATTTTTTTACTTTGAGATTTTTTTCGAGTTGAATTTTTAAGTCAATAAATGTTAAACGATATAGCTCATATCAAGTTGCTCAATCTCATATTAATTAAAATCTTATTCAATCTAACAAAAAAGATATAAAAGGGTTTGAAACCTTTCATTTATTGATTATAAGATTCAGAAATGAATCGATTTTAACTAGAAATTAGATCAACCGTAGTTCGATTAGGTCAAAGTTGGAGGATTTCGAGTAAAAATGCTCATGCCTAATATATAAGATTCAGAAATGAATCGATTTTAACTAGAAATTAGATCAACCGTAGTTCGATTAGGTCAAAGTTGGAGGATTTCGAGTAAAAATGCTCATGCCTAATATTTATTGAAACTAAATAAGCTAAAATTTAAAATTTTCATATATTTCTATTGTTAGCCACTATTTGAGTTAGAATGAGAATGAAAAATATAGCTGTTATTGGGGCCAACACAAGAGATATAAAATTTGAATTTAAATGTTGATGTGATAGATAACAATCATATTTTTCATTTTAATGAGATAATAATGTAGATCAAATGGGCCTTAATCTTGTTCGAATGGGTGTTGGTACATACTTGGATTCAATCAAAATGGCAAAAATGTGATGATAAAGAATATGTGCAAAAGTGATCGGATCCGTCCCTATCGTGACAACAAAATTGGTCCACCAACTAAATAAACATATTATTATAATGAATAATTGAAAGCCGCAATTGGTTGCGTTAACACGGCCTTTGTATTGCATGTGAACCAAATATGGATCATTTTCCACAATTAGAACAAACATTACATGGAAATTCTCCTCGATTAGAAAACAAAAATATATAAGATGACGAAGAATTTAGTTACAAAATTATATTATGATAATAAAAATGAGCTTGAAACGCAAACCACCATGTCATTTTTTATACTAATTACTTGATTGGATTTGGATGTAATCGGCAATAAGAAGAACATTTTGAGTTTAATTGAAGTCGATTCACAGTAATTGAAGATTATTCGAATTGCACCTCATCAATTAGAAGAAATAAGAGAGCAAGTGGAATAAATTCATAAGTTTGGAGATCTAAATTCAACATTTGAAGAGTTTGAAAACTCAATTGTGAACTTTTAAAAATTGCAACAAATCAATTTTGGACGATTATGGATAATGAGGGTCGAAATGTAACAAAAGCTTCAGTGTAAAGAAGTGTTTTAAAACCCGTACCGACCGGTTCTCGACCAGGATCATGAACGGTCCGATTAGGCTTATAAAACTTGTAATTGAAAACCCGCCCCAAAACCCGTTAAACCTGTCGAATTTTGGAAAATCCATTACCCATTCCCGATTTAACCAGTTCAACACCATTTCCCTTTTTCGGATCGATGGCCTGGTCGATTTTTAAAACATTGGATGAAAGACACACATACAAACGAAGAGGGGACTCGAGTTGAACAAAATGAGGAAATCACAACATAAACAAGATGTACAACTTGTTTCCTTGTGATCGCTAGGTGGAGGTTTCCTCCCTCCTACAAGCCTCAACGCTGTATTGTTCAATCATAATGATTAAAGAAGGAACATTCTTTCAAGCTTCACATAAGCTTTTGTTACAAACACATCCACACATACTTTCATACGTCTATTGCTTGGGTTGAAAAAGAAGAATTAAGGATATTAACTAAGAAGCCATTGAAGAGATTCAATGATTCAATTATATCCTCTTTCTACTCTTTAATTCTAGATGATTATGGGCGAATCCAGGACTTCGACTAAGCTAGGGCGGCCGTTGATCGTCAACTTTTGACCGTCGACAGTCAACAATCGTATAGCGATGTCGTTTATTAATATGAAATTAAATAATATTAAAAAAAATCGATATATATGTAAATACACTAAAAAAAAATTGTATATTTATATCAAATTATAGTTCAATAAAATTTGAAATAATATAAAATACATGATACATGAAACTTCTTTGTGTTTTCAATGTTTAACAAATCATTTGCTCGACTAAAAGTAGTTGCGAGATATGCACCACTACAAGAATTGGGTTAGGACTTTTGTTTAGGCTGAGAAAAACCATTCCATAATTAGTATTAGAGTTGAATGTTAATCAAAGATTAAATGTAACTAAAATTAATTTTAAAATACAATTAAAGTTTCAATTTCCAATTTCCAACACCAATTTATCACAAATTATAAATTCCCCAATTTCTCATTTTCAAAAATCACATATTCACATAATCACATTTCACAATACTCAAATTAATTTTTAATAGAATTAAGCTATTGGTACTTGTTGACTTACATGTTGGGTTACCCGACCCCACCGCCCCCCTCACAATGTGGGGGGCCCGAGGTGAATAAAATAATCACCGGGCCCCCCCATTGTGAGGGGGAAGCGTGGACCCGAGTAACCCAACATGTAAGCCAACAAGTACGTGTAGCATAACTCTTTTTAATATCACAATTCATAATTGACATATTCTCAAATTCTCAAATAACACGTNCCCAATTTCTCATTTTCAATTTTCATAAATCACATATTCACATAATCACATTTCACAATACTCAAATTAATTTTTAATATCACAATTCATAGTTGACATATTCTCAAATTCTCAAATAACAGGTAAATCAAAATTCAATACTCATATCTCATAAATTATTAAAGCATAAAATATTTAAAACAAAAAAACGAACAAAAAAATAATAGTCACTCACCTAGATAACACAAATTATTTATCATAAATCACAAATTCACAATTCTCATTTATTTGTCACGGAACAAAAGCTAGAGAGAGAGAGAGAGAGAGAGAGAGAGAGCGAGAACGACAATCGAGAAGGAAAAGGGCGCTCACCACAATTCACAAAGTCGCAACCATAGCCCACGGGAGGTCCGTCCGGTTCGACTTCCGAGTCTATCGCTGCGACCAGCTTCGCAAATCGAGCCAGGAGAGGTGAAGAAATGGAGAATGATCGGACCCCTGCTTCACTTCGTTTGGTAATTGCCTAATTGGTACACTGGTAACTGGACTAAACTTGCCAGAGGAAATACATATATATAACTAGACTGAACTTGCCTAATTGGACTAACTGGACTAAACTTGCCTAATTTGGGCCATTAGGCCTATTTTTTTAAAAAACGAAAGCCCAAATAATGGAAAACTAAAAAAAAAAAAAGGCCCGATTCCAAACCTGCAGTCATCTTCTTCGCCTAGTTTCCTCCTTCTTCCATCACCACAGTCACTCCGTTTTGCAACTCCACTCGGCAGTTTGAAGGCTCCGACGGATCCAGCTAGGGCGACCGCGAGAGCTCGTCAGGTGCTGGATCCGTCCCTGTGGATGATATGGTATCAATCCAATTTATAAATATATTATGCTGGACTGATGATATAGATTTTGGGATAACGTTGAACATTATGTTTTGATATTGTTTTTCAAATTTTGATATTAAGTCTCTATTTGGTGGGGATTAAAATCGAGTTTTTAGTATATTTTGATAAAAATGATAAAATATGTGGTTACAGGTCTCATAAAATATAATAAAGTTAATTATTGACTTTGATTCAGTTTAAGTCAAGATTTTAATTCCCATCAAACGGTGGCTAAATATATGTTTTGTTTTGAATGATTCTTGGGAGTTTAATGTCTTTTCAATTAATCACTAGTTCAATTAATTTGTGAATTCTCTTAACATTTGAGAGAATGAATAAGAATTATTGCACTTAGTAACAAGTATTGTAAAGTTCGATAGGAATAAAGATATAACATCGTGCTTTGCATGATTCTTTTGAATGTCCATTTGATTTAATGCATATTTGCATGTTCATATAATTTATAGATATATAAGAGGATCATATTGTAGATATAAAAAAATAAAATAAAATAA
>CAIGRQ010313380.1:0-11233 GCA_903798375.1 Fraxinus sp. D2006-0159
TCTGTACACGTAAGGGATGACAAAAAAGCTCGTCGACTTGGACGTCTAGGGCTCGGCTCTTTTCAAGCCATAAAAGCTCAGCACAAAAAGCTCAAGCCAAACTCGAGCTTTCTTTATTTAATTTATAACATGTAAAAACTGTACAAATTTCAAATTTTTTAAGTAAAAAATGTAGATTTGACATAAAAATAAAATAAAACTCGAGCCAACTCGGCTCGGCCCGCTAAGGCTCAGGCAAAAAGCTCGGGCCGAGCCTCATTTTTTTTGGCCGGGCTCGGCTTGGATCTGCTCGGGCCAAAAAAAGCTCGGCCTCGGCTCGAGCTTTTTTTTCCCGACTCCGGCTCGGCTCGTTGCCACCACTAATCACTCTTGCTTGTGTCATGCACTGTTTGAACAGAGTCTAAGCGCATATGGAGTCCTTTACCTAGAAAGAGTAGAGACATTAGCCCGAGAGAAAGGGATAAAACTCTAATTATATATTCTTGCTTGCTTTGGAATGTGAATTTTTTTTTTTGACTTGAGTCACCATGGCTACATAGCGGTTCTCACCCCATAATTCTTTTCCCTTGACAAAAAATTGAAATTGAAACTCCCAAATCGAGTAATTTTTACCATTATAATGAATATGAAATGAGTCCAATTTATCCGATGACATGATGGAATAAAATATTATGACTGCAATAACAATAATAAAAGACTACAATCAAGAGGAGCCCTGACCAAAAAACAACTAAAAAATCGACACCTGAAGCAAAACCCTACCAAACAGAGGAAGACGAACCAAAACCAACAAGAAACCCCTGAAATTCACAAAAAAGGCCAGAACTCGATCTGATCTCCAAATGAGATGAGACCATATTGTCGACAACAGAGCGCGACCAAGATTTGCGGGATAATTCGCCGACTAGTGACCCTGGAACCAAAAAGAAACGGCTACAACCGAAAGAGACAACAACAAATGGCGCCGACAACCGAAATCCACACAGCCACCAAGAAACGGCAACAAATGGTGCCGATAACCAGAAGAGACAAGTCTGAGTGAAAAAAATTGCACATGTAGAGAATTAGATTTCTTTCTCTTATACCATGTCAAATGAAGCCAAAAGTTGAGAAAAATTTAGAGGATTTTCTGAAATTTTTGTGTCTGTTCACAGCCGTGATCTCATCTGTATATGTATGTTGATTTTACAAGAAAACTATATATTATACTATCCCTAAAAATCAGCAACTATTTTAACTGAAAGATAATTGCTAAATATAAAGAGAATTTCCCTAATTATATATGTTAACTTGAAATAATTCAAAAGAATAAAAAATATAAAAGTATGCTCATGATAAACCATAAACAAATTTTTTTAAAAAAAATCCATAACAGAACTAATTAACGAAATTAAAATCCAATTTGCAAACAACATATAAAATAGATCAATAAAATAATAATTAATAGGTTCTCAAATTAGTTATCATGTAACAAAATTATAATCTATTGCTAGAAGAAAATTTAGAAATCTCCTATAATATCACTACTAATAAAATATTTAAGGGAATCATTAACATATTCCTAGTCACTATAAGTTTCTTTTTATTATGTCATCGTCCTCCACTTGCAATGTTGTATTCTTCTTTTCATTTTCCTTCCATGTAGTTAGAAAAAAAAAAAGGGACAGTAAAAGGTGTGGGATTTGAGGCATAAGCCTCAAATAGACATGTTAAACAATGCCTCATTCCGTTGACATACTCAAATTGGCATTAGACACATGCAAATTAACTTGCCTTTTTTTTTTTTGGTTGGTGGGGGTTGGTTAAGGTAGACAAATTATTTTTTCCCTTACTATCGCTACTTTTTTGGTGAGTTCTCTTAACTGAGTGAGGTGTTATCAAGGGTCAACCTCAGGAGTGTTTTTTGTAACTGATTGCAGAAAAGTTGCAAACAACCAAAAAAGGCGAATCTCTAGCTGTCTGCATAATCTATAAAATACATTTGGTGGTGACAAGAGTAAATATTAGTCTGCCCAAGAGCCTTTTTTCCATCTCGCTCTTCCTCTTATTACAAGCTGAAAATATTGTAACTTATTTCATTATTGTTTTTAAGATTGATGATGTCTTTTCAGACACTATATTTGGTTGATGCATGGCAGCCTCTGTTTTTGTTTTGTTACTCTTACCACCTAGGTAGGATGATGAATTGTTGCATCCTGGTGGAGTAACCTGCCTATTAGGTAGTGTGATGAGTCTGGTGACTAGGTTGCCAACTATTATGTGTGTTTGCTTTTTACAGACTAATTACTATCTAATCTCCTCTCCGAAGTATTTAATATGCAAGTCTACGAAAATTTGGCTTTAACATATTTCATGTAAAGACATGCTTAGCTGTGTAAATTATATTTTAAAAGTCTAAGACCTAATTTAATGATTCTGTGTCTGTAAATATTTTCTGACAATTCTGTGTGCTGCAGTGGGCCCTTATGACACTTCTTGATCCAATTCGTAGTGTGGAGAACCTTATATATATTGGATATGGTGGTGATCCATCATCTGCTATCCGTGTAACTCGAAGAAGACGTCTAGATCGTAAGAAGCAGCAAACAGACAGAACTGTGTACCAGTGTTTTGTTTTTGGACCAAAGGAGGCTGGGAAATCTGCATTACTGAATTCTTTCATTGGAAGGTATTCTTTACTCTTAATGGCATGAACCTTTCTGACTAAATCTCTGATTTGCTTGCAATTTTTTCGATGTTAGTTGATACTTATGGCATGATATTCATCCATTATACAGGCCCTTCCTAGAAGAATATGCTCCCAATACAGATGAACACTATGCAGTTAATGCAGTGGATCAACCTGGGGTAAGGGTCATCTTTGATTGTGTTTGGTCCAAAATTGAACAGATTCTATCAGCTAAACCACCCCCACTGGTTTGATTACGTTTTTGAACTTATGTGGGAATGTGGAAGGTCTCAATCCTCTAAATGAACTTGCTGATTCACAAGCAAGGAACTTAATATAATACAGAAGATATAACTTTGACAACCTTGAATAAACTTAAGCACGTATGAAGCACGAACATGCCATCAGAGCTGGAATGTTGCCAGGTTGTGGTGTACTTTCTTTGTTTTGTTTTTTAAATCGGACACATGGCATCATGGCACCATCACATGTGAACACAGCCAAGCTTATTTTGCAATAATTAGAACCAAAAAATTATGGATAACACAATATTAGAATATTTATTTTTTAAACTGGATTATGGCTTTTAAAAATGGACAGGATCAAAATAGAGTTTGGGCAAACTAACCTGTATCTTCCACAGCCCCAGTAGAGGGAGAGAATTCTGAACATTCATAACTAACTCGAATTTCTTTTGAGTTATTTTATCTAGGTTAATGGATGATATTAGAGAACAAGGAGGGAGATAGGACAGAGACCTGGGGAATAGGGAGACGAAGTCAAAGATGAGGGAGATTCTGGAGAGGAAATGATGATGAAAGATACGAGTGGTGGGGGACCAATTATAAGCATGTACATGGCAGGCCGGAACATTTGAGTTTTAATCATTATGAGCTTTAGATGGTGAACTGAAATTTATTTGGTATGTTATTGATGATCAGTAGTCATAGGTTGTCCACAATAATGTGGCAGCCCATGTTTAAAAAGGTGTAATCAAGTATTGAGGCGTTTTTCCTTCATGAAGCGAGACGTAACGCTTGAGGCATTTTAAGGCACAAGTCTCATTGTATAACAAAAAAAAAAAAAAAAAAAAATTAAAATTAAAATGCGAACTAAACTTCTAATACATCATAAACAATTTTCAAAATTCATCCTAGAACAATTTAGAGCTTGCCAACAAATAAAAGAAAAATCTGCTAAGAAATTATTATTTAGTTGGTGGGTGCAGTGAACTATTCTCAAAATGAATATATGAATAACATTTTTTAATGTTTCAGTGGGCAGAGTCGGCTATTCTCAAAATGGGCCTATCAGAATATTTTTATGTTTTTTGGCCACAAGCCTTGTGACGGTGCTGTGAGTATGCCTCACACAACTAAGGCATATGCCTCGAAAACCAGCCTCACTATAAGCACCTTGATGTGCTTTTTGCACACCTCACTCTAAGGCGAGCCTTGAAGCGGGTTTCAGTTAGGTTCTTTAAAGAATGGTGCCAGCACTTTGGATTGAGATTTAGGTTGAGGAGGATTGAAAGCATAGAAAGTTGTGAGGTTGCTGGTTCATTGTTGAAGTACTGTTAAAGAAACAACAATTGGTAGAGAAAATGTGAAAATGAGAGGGAATTTAAAGGGAGTTTCGAAAGTTAAAAGTGCAAACCCAAAAGGTGCTTCAAATTTATGCTATTTTCCAAAATGATGTTGAATTGGTAATTTGTTTACTCAAATCACAAGGTAGCAGGGAAAAAAACTTTTAGTAGATGCCCTTATTTATTCTAGAAGTAAGATTGTTCTTGATTAGAAATGATGCTATGATGCTGCTTGGACCCATGTGAATATATTCAGATAATTAAGTTATGGTTTTATATTGTTTTCCAGCAGGGGACTAAGAAAACTCTTGTATTGCGGGAGATACCAGAGGAAGGAGTGAAAAAGTTGTTATCTGGGAGAGATGCTTTGGCAGAATGCGATGTAGCAATTTTTGTTCATGACAGGTAGCTTTTTTTTCATTTTCTAATTGGCTCAATTGAAAAATAATCTATGTTGGTTGGTTTTATGTCATATTGGCACGACTTGGTTGCTAAGTGGATATTGCTTCATCTCGACCATTTTTTTGGCATAATGTACTCATAGTAGATCTTAAAGTTCTTTTGTATTTCATTTGACATAAATTTTTTGTTCTAGATGATTCTTTGTGGAAATATTATATTTTTTTGGGTCATAATGTTCATTTTCTGACTGCTCGAACAACACTTGTTTTTCAATTTATGAGCAGTAGTACTCATATATGACATTTAAAACAAATTTATACCCATTGATACTGTAAAATCTCTAAGAGCTTAAGCTTTTATACGAGGTGGTTTAACATGGTATTAGGGCACGCCGAGGTCTTAAGAAGAAGTTTTGTTGTAACCCATTTATGAAAGTTGTACACGTGGTAGGCCTAGAATTTTTTTTTGTCTTGCACATGAAGGGATGTGTTGCATATTAAATTTAAGTAAAAGATGTGTTTCTTTATAATAGGTAAGATTTCAAATGAGGTGGTTCACAATATATAATTTTAAGTGCAATATATTTTCTTTTGATCATTATTGGAATCCCTTTATGTTTTTTATGAACTCGTGTTTGAGAGATTGTATTTGTTGTATCAAGGGTGTGATAAGGAAACTTTCCTATTCCCGCATTAGTGCAACTTTAATTAGAAGAGAATGCTAAAGGTCCTGAGCATTTTAGGTTGAAGGAGGCACTAATCCATCTTAATGTAATAATATCAACTAGTGTTAACTATGGTCCTCCATGATCTTTTTTGTGGTCTATGATGCATTTACCTTCACTTATGATAATGTTATTTCTTGTGTAGTATGAACTTGGTTCTACAATATTTTTGGGCACTAAACTTCTCTCTTGAGGTTCGATTTGCACAATGCACTTCATTTTGGCTCAATTAGGAAGAATTTAATTCTTTCTTGTTTTCTTCTTCATAAGTGTGTTCTAAGGTTTTTAAAGGCTTATAAATAAGTAACTTAAAGAGTTATTTAAGGATTATTATCAAAAGTAGGAGAACCTAAACTTCTAGATTTGTATTCTTCTCTTTCTTCCCTTTTGGCTGACAGCTTCTTCCTTTTTCTCATACAAATTTGGGTGTGCTATGATCTCGGGTGGGAGATTTAGAAGCTAATCACTTGGGGGTATTTATAGGGAATGAATAAGGGTATTAAAATATAAAGACTAATTTCCATTGGAGGATTAGAGAGGTGTCTAACCTCCTTTGACATTTTTATTCTTTCTTTAAGGCCAAGTTTAAGATTTTGCTCTCATTGATTGGTATAAAGGTGGTCATAAAATATTATTTTCTACATGTTGTTGACTCTTAAGTCTTGTACTAGGACATAAGAAGGTGATGAAGCTACGTTAAGTAATTTGATGTTCCTTCTTCATGGTACATGTCAAACCAATAGTGAATAAGGTGACTATCTCTTTAGCTTTCACTTGTTATTCTTCATCCTTAAGAATTTAAAGTTGTGATCCAGTTTGTTATCCAGCATGCGAAATCCAAGCTCACAGGTCAAATATGTAGACTATTATACTAGATTAGAGCCTCAAATCCTTAGACTTGAAACAAGATAAATGGTAGCCAAGACTTTCCCTCCTCATGCTTTAAAGGATGACGCATATGATTATGAGACCAAAACATTACATATAAACATCTTATTCTACATCTTGTATTGTATGATACACCAATATTGACCACGTTAGAAATAATATTTGTTACCTTTCTATCAGCTAATAAGAGTAAAGACTTCGTTTTAAAGAAAGATGAAAATTATCGAAGGAGGTTTAAGTCACCTCCTTGGCAATCAATGGGATATCTCCTCATATTCATTTTGGGCAGTTTTTTGAGCTATTTCCAAACCAAAATCATTTTAGACGGTTTGAAAACTCCAAACCAAACCAGACCATTTCATTTTCCAAACCAAGCCAAATCAAAATATTTCTTTGAGGTTCGATTTTGGTTTCAATTTTTATTTATTCTTTTTATTTATTTTATTTTATTTCAAATCACAGTTATAGCGATATAAAATTAGAATATTTCAAACAATGGAAAAAATAAATATATTTGTGTGAAATCTCAATATTACAATTAATTTGAAACCTTCTAAACATAAATGTTGTAATACAAATTTATCTGTCTTCATACAAGCTTAAACTAATAAATCAAATATAAGGTTCAAAAATAAAATTTGAGCCTGCGAATTCATTCCTTTTGAAATAGATAAGAAAACATTATCATAAATTGTCATTTCCCTAAAAATCCAATAGAACCCTCTAGCAAGTAAATTACTAAACCTTAAGAAGTATAAAATTGAACTAATAAATTATATATTTTGGGTAAAACAAATTATTTTTTAAAATATATTGGGTGAATTGTTCGGTTTGATTTTTAACAGTTTTTAACAATTGAAGCCTAAACCAAATCATTTCCAAACTGTTTGGTTTGTTTTGAAACGGTTGAAATCTAAGCAACTTGAACCCAAACCAAAAGTTTCAACCTTGGTTTCGGTTCAATTTGGCGGATTGGCGGTTTTTTTTTGTTCACTATTTGAGAGGAAACAAACTGCAACTAAAAACTCTGTTTAAATCACCCAAATGTTTACAAGGCATGCTGCTTAAGGTTCATGCACTTGCCTTTGGAAGTCCCCTAGTTTATCTTGAGTAGGGTCCTGCGATGTCTAGAGGTGTCGCAAATATAAACTGGTGAATGCAATCCAATAAGCACACCCTTGGGATACTGGTTACAAGGAAGAAGGAATAACAGCATATAGCTTAGAGATATTGATTATGAAATCTATGTATCTTAGTGATATTTCTAAGAGGCAGAATATGACTAATACTCTTTAAATAATTGGGACACCCTTTTTTGCTTTGAGCTCATTTTCTAATGGTAAGATGTTTTATGCTCTAAGAAAAAGATGGGAGTTCTGTTGGTCGATAAGTATGTTAGGGGTTTGTTGCTTCTGAAATCATAATGTATTATCAGCGAGCCTCAAGTATGGCTTGTTTTCTTATGATCTATCCATACATTGATGTTTATTTTGATGCTTTCTTTCATCTATCTTCCCTATTTTATTGAATCAAGAGTACAGGAGTCTATTCACCTTATTAAATATTGCTGCTTATTTCCTTAATTTCTTGATTTGGCATATTACTGTCTTCTAATGCCCATGTATTTGTATTTTTTCCTTACCAGTTCCCGTGAACCCTCATGGCAGAAAGCAACTGAGATGCTTCTGGATGTTGCTAGTCATGGAGAAGCTACTGGTTACGAAGTGCCTTGCCTCATTGTTGCCGCTAAGGACGATCTTGATCCTTATTTGACAGAGATTCAAGATTCAACAAGGGTATAAATCTTCTCCAGTGGGCATGGATTTTTGATCTCTTTATCAATATTCATCGAGTACTACTTCACAGTTACACGCACACGTAATGCTTATACTTGATGTACACACTTCATATTGTGGCTTACTCATTATGATTTTGAAATGAAGGATATTTATTGATACTGATAATCTTATTTAATTACATAATAAATCTACATGAAGAAATGCTTCAGCTACTTACCAGAACTTTCTAAGGTTCTTGTATTTTGTTTAAAATACATCGAAATCTGTATGTAGGATAAGTCTTTAGTCAGTCTAATGTGAAGACTGAATAAATAGTTGCCCATACATCAGGCACTACCTAATTTGAAGTGGCATTTATCAGAGTTATGCATGTGATGTCAGTCCCAGCAATTTGGCAGAGTTACGCATGTGATGTCGGACCCTTGCAAATTGTGTAGCAAACGGGGATTTACTGGTATAGCATCATTTATGCATGGTTAGAATGATGGACCTTGCACTGTGGAGTTCTCGTGCATCTTTGAACGAACTTTTTAATAAATTTCTGCTTCTGATGTGGTTTCTGTACCTGAAGCTGATAGCATTCTGCTATAATGTTTTTATAGGTAAGTCAGGACATGGGAATTGAGGCTCCTATTCCTATCAGCACAAAGCTGGGAGATTTCAGTAATATATTTCAAAGGATTATAAGTGCAGCAGAGCACCCTCATTTGAGCATTCCTGAAACTGCAGCTGGAAAAAGCCGTAAGCAGTATCACAGATTTGTTAATCGCTCCCTTATGTTTGTATCAGGTACGTGGTTTTCTAGCATTATACTATTGCCAACAGGGTTTTAGCTTTATCTCTCTCACAATCATTGGAATCTAAAACACTGCAGTAAGAAGCTCAGAAAGTATATATATATATTTTTTTCCCATTTAAAAGTTTCTTTTTATCACTGCCGTGTATATGATTGGACTCGTAAGGCTTATTCAAAGCCTATGGTTATACCACTGTCAGTTTTAAAGGTTGGTATGTTAAAGTGGTTATGCCCTTAGCTTTGTATGTTCCGAGCTGTATATTGTAAAATCTCCAAAAAATTGGGGTTGGAACCACCAGTGACACGGTATACCCACTCCATTGGTTATTGAAGTTGGCAACAATTCCTCTTTAGTTCTTCCCTACCTGCCACATATCTACTAAATAACCCAGTATCTTACATTAGGAGAAATTACTTCGAGCTATTTTTCTCAAGGTTTGAGATGGTTCTCCACTTTTATGATGTCCAAAGATCTCTGAGGGAATAATTAACATTAGTAATTAGCTTCTTTTCTTAAATTTGTTTTGCCAGATTATATTTTTGTTTTTCACCCCTCTCTCTCTCTCTCTCTCTCTCTCTCTCTCTCTGTCTCTCTGTTTTTCATTGGAATATTTTCTTAATGGAAAGAAAACTGCAGCTGAGGTCCCTAACCTACTCGAGTTTTAACAATCTCTCGGTTTTTCATTGGAATATTTTCTTAATGGAAAGAAAACTGCAGCTGAGGTCCCTAACCTAATCGAGTTTTAACAAGTTGGTCACGTAGCTAAGTTCTCGGTAGGAATCTTCTCAACCTCTCTAATCTGTAGTTAGCTAGCCCGTGCATGGAAAACTGTCCACTTGACTGTCAAAAACATTTTAACATTGGATTTGCTTGTTTCACTTTGGGGTAAACTTGGGTAATGCTTAAAAGAAAATATATGAAAAAGAGAATGAAAAGTAAAGAAAAAGGAAAGTAAAACAATGATTGTAGTCGTCACATTAATATGAAGTGCTCTCTCTTTTTTCTTGTTTTCTTTTCCTTTTGCTGATCTTCTATTCTTTATTTATTGAGTAACATTATTTGCCATTAGTAGAGACAGTCCAGGAGATAGTGTCCCATGATTCATTGTCAAATGTAGTTGTGATAGTTATGTTATACATCATTAGTTGAGATCAAATATTTAAATATGTATACAAGTTTTTACCCATTTTACCTCTCAAAAAGTTAGATGTGTAAGTCACACGTGCCTTTTTATCCATCAAGTGGACAGTGTCCGGCCATTAGAGTCCAACTTCCTACAAACTTGGAAGGTTGAGAGCAACTCTTGCTAATAACTTAAGTTGGGGATCAACGTGTTACCATTCAAATGGGTTGGAGAGAACTCTGCTGCAATTTTCTCATTTATATGAAGTCTTTAATTATTCATAATCTAAGCACTTATCCCGTGTGAAATTTTTTATCAACATGTTCACCTTCAAGATGGTTTTACTAATGTTGTCCTTTATTACAGTTGGAGCTGCAGTAGCCATTGTTGGGCTGGCTGCTTATCGGGTTTACGCTGCAAGAAAGAACGCCTCTTCCAGTTAAGAAGAGGATGAAAAGTAGAGCATCTCACTTCAATATTCTCTTTTCTAGGGTAGTTTTCTGGTGCAAGGCTTGAGTTAAGGTCTGTGATGGTAGCATTTCGTTCGAACTGGCTGTTTTGTGGAGAACGTGTTGTTTATCGCTTGTTAAATTAATCCACAATCTGGGTTTTTCATTTGTATTATGCATGGGTTCTTTTTTGGTGGATGTGGCAAAATCATACATGATGCAAAATTTTGTTGCAGCTAATTTGGTTTCATTTGAGATCCATGAAAAATAATCCAACATGAATGGGGTCGTTTAACAATACTCAGAAACTTTGTTTTAATGCCCTTCAGTATTTTATGTGGTATTTAGTCATAGTTAAAAGACTAGTTTTTCTAAATACAATAAGATGACGGAGTAACGTCTAAATGAACTTAGGGCTGCAATGTGGCTCAATAATAAGTGAACACAAATTCCATCACGTAAAACTATTTCACGTTTTTATCTCATGTTCATCTTCCCATTTCATGTACATCGTATTGATTAGATCAAAATTCAAGTAATAATATTGATGCACTGCATAAACGTAGAATCACAATGGAGGATGTGTTTTTTTATTTCGCAAGTGTACGATATCGTAATAAGTAGTATAGTGGATTTATGAGTTCGGATATCGTTTCCACGAGCACTAAATTTTAGTACTTAATTAATTTCTTCTAACTCCTATTCGATAAAAGACAAAACAAATAAATGATTGTGATAGTTGTGAATATTGATTTTATAAAATGAATTAATACCTAAAACAAATGAAAATTATGATGA
>CAIGRQ010313390.1:0-23862 GCA_903798375.1 Fraxinus sp. D2006-0159
TGCTTTTCTACTTTAAATGCAAGCATATGTTTTCTCCTGATTTAAGTTTTTTTCTTTTCTATGCCCCTGTTTGGTACACATTAAAACTCTCATTCTTCTACTCATTTTCAACCACACATTCTTTAATAAAATAATATTTTCCATCACATCAATAACTTTTCTTTCTTTTTCAACCACACATTCTTCATCAATCTACTATTTTAGAATATATTCTTTCAAAATAATGTGGCTCAAACACACTCTATATATTGAATGTTCCATTAATATCTAGCTTAAGCTCGAAGTGTTTCCGCTTTGTAGTTTTTGCAGTGTGCTGAGCTTGTATAGTTGGCATCATAAAATGCATAGATTATGATATAGAACTCCTGATAAATCATTGATGTCTCACATTTATATGCTTTCATTCATTTGACTGTGGATGTGGTTAGCTAAGAATTTTATCTGAGAAGAGAGGCAGATGGCTAGCAGATGCCGTAACCATCCTCTTCACAATGAAACTTTCAAGATGAAATGGGCCTGTCCTAATTTCAGTATAAGAATTTTTTTGGTCTTTTAAATCTATATTTTGTCAATGAATTGAACCCTGTTCTCATAAACAGCAGTCTAACTATTCCTCTGATTGGCCTAGTCATAAATACTAAATGACAAAATTTTAACTCATGGAAGACTGATAGTTTTGGTGGAAGTTGCTGCTCCTAACTACGACTGTTCAATTTTTCCTCGACTATATACATGTTTCTTGTTGCCGTATCTGCAATTATATATGAATTGAAATTCTTATTCAAACAGAGCTGAGTAACATTTCGGACAAAAATGTTTTCTTTTTCTTGTGACAGTCTTTTCACTGTTTGTTCTGTCTTGTTTCTTTGACAATGTTTTACTAATGCTACCATATAATCTGTTTCCTGCTGAAGCTCAGTTATTTATGTTTTCTCTTTGTAATTCACCTTAGGTTCCAGGTCGTATTTAATGCTACTATTTCAAAGCTACCTGCTGATATTCTATTACTTATTTTCGTCTCTTTCTATTGTATCTTAGGTTCCAGGTCGTATTGAAAAACTCATTGCTGAAAAGCAGTTTTATGCTGCAGTGCAGTTGCATCTTCAATCAAGTTTGATGCTTGAGAGAGAGGGCCTCCAAACGGTTTGTTATTCTTTCCTTTTGTTTTTCTCAGTATCCAAAAGTTGGTTTTGTGAAGAATCATGCAGATTTGAGTCTTATTTAACATAATGACTTTCAACTCAATTCTTCAACCTCCACAACTTGGATTTAAATTGTTGACTTGGCACTTTTTAAGGATATTATATTAATCGAAGGTTGTTAAGTCATTGTGAGAGTACAAATTGCATCTTCTTTTTCTTCCCGTTCTTGTCATTTTCAGGAATGATACGAAGATGCAGATATAACGGGAGTCTAACATTATGAAAGAGGCAATTGCCATTGGGAGAGAGAAAAAGAATGCAACATACCTCCTATATAAACATAACTAGTGTGGGAAGTGGGAACTTGAGAGCACCTCTACAATCTCTAATAATGGCACTATTTTTATTGTATTGGTTGCCAATGATGCAGCTTCAGAGTTAGCAATATGGTTTGAGAGGAAGTACCTCATTGCTAAGCCTATCTTCTCAAGTGGATGCAATATATTTTCACATTAGATTTGTCATATAAATATTCGAGTCACACATTCAGATTCTATTCTGCAGTCATTGATTTTAAGAGATAGACAGCCATTAGATGGAGGACAGCATTAAGCTTAAGTGATTTTCTTTTTCTTTTTCTTTTCTGTGTATTACATCTCTCACCATTTTGAGGTGCTTCTTTGTGTGCTATTCTGTCTTCATGCTGTTACATCTGATTTGAGTTTGCAACTAATAGTCAATGTCCTTAGCATCAAGTATCCACTGCAGTGAACAAAACCATTATCTTGAACATTGAGCATATCTGAGCACTAGAAGCATTATCTCTTTCTTACATGGAAGGGCATTAACTCTACCTGAAATTATTTTTAAGAAATAAGTTCTGCCTCCTATCAATTACATCTCACAGGGTCCTTAAACCTAGTAATTTTTTTTTTTTTTTTTGGTAACCAAAAAATCATCAAATAATTATCGTAGCATCGTCAATCATGGAATAAAATAGGAAATGAAAGAAACTATCTTACTGTTCACTGAATGAGGTTTCTGAAACCACTCACCTAATTCCAGAACTCCCGTCTCTATTTCTTGTTGAAAGGAATTTGATTGTGTGAATGTCCTTGATTGGCACAGGTTGGTGCTCTTCAAGATGTCCGGTCTGAATTGACAAAATTGCGAGGAGTACTTTTCTATAAGGTTTTGGAGGATCTGCACTCCCATCTCTACAACAAGGGTGAATATAGGTATTCAGTTATTTTGCAAACCCCAACAGCCGTCCTATCCCTGGTTTATGTTAAATTCTGTATCTACCAGGGTGAATATAGGTATATAGTTATTTCGCAAACCCTAACAGTCGTCCCATCCCTGGGTTATGTTAAATTCTGTATCTACTAGTATTTTATTCTGGGAGGATGAAATGGAGGTTTTCTAATTGCTCTACATCTACAAGAAGCATTCTCATCGAGCTTCAATCTGATTGCATAACTTGACATTCTAGTCTTTGAAGTATATGACTGAGGGATTTATCCCATTCGCTGTCGGTGAGAAAATCAGACAGTTTGGGTTTTTGGATGGCGCCTACTATTTTTTATTTTTTTCTGTCTTTTTCTTCATTCAGAGATATTCTTTGATTTGCTGTCATGGACAAGCTTCTATCTTGGAAGCATTATTGTTCTTTTCATTTCTTTGTTAAGCTGATCATTCCTCCCCTCCCCTCCAACTACTCTTGTGGCAGCTCAGTGGTCTCGAGTATAAATGAAATTGATGATGCAATGCCAACTACCACAGCTATTGCATTTTCTATGAACAATCCACAGCCTCTCTCTCGAAGAACCAGGTTGCTGAAAGGAGATAATCAGCTTGGAACATATAGTGCTGGAGATAGATTTTACAGACCTAGTTCTGTTGATGGAGGGTTAGACAAAATTCTATTTCTCAATGAAACTCTGCATTTTTACCTTTGGTGGTCGTTGCTTCCAATTTTTTATCTTTCACTTCCAGAGTTATTTTTTGTTTTTTTCATACTATACATATGCATGCATCTTAAATTCTTCAAATATATGTATTTAGTTCATTGGCTTAAACTTAGTTATGAGGATTTATCTATTACTTCTTATTGCTAGATAATTAAGTGTTGGTGTTTGCTTTCTACAAGGCTGAAAAGCTTCACAGATTACTAGATGCATGCTGTTGTTAGATTTCAGAATTACAGCCTATACCTCTAGACTCATTGATTTCAATCTGCTCTCTGATTTTATCTCTATCACTTCTTCAAAAATGGACAGAAGGGGGCTGCACTTTGGCGGGGAAACGAACAGGACATCATATGCAAATCTGTTAATAAGGACTTAGCTTTGGCTCATCATTATTAGTTAAAGAAGTTCCTCCCTTCCCTGTTGGGCTCTCTTTTGTTGGTTTAGGTGCACCATTTGAAATTTTGAATGAGTATAAACAAAAGTTTTACCCAGTACAGGAGAGTCTAAATATAGTTACAATTTGCCGTGTTTCACATGGATGTAGAACATTGTCTAAGAACCTTATCATCTGATGCTTCTGAGCACCTTTCTCTGTCCAAATGTTCGTGCAGCTCTTCATTTGATGGCCATGATGAGAATGGTGGCTTGGATGGCCTAGACGATGCTACATCTGATGGATATACTATGCAGGTCAATGGCGGTGATACTGTTTCAAGGGATGGAAAAATTGTTTCTCTTCAAATTCCCATATGGCTTTCAGATTCTACTCCTGATGAATTTGTTGTATGATCCTGTACAAATATAAAATTATGTCAAACTTAATGGAGGAACGTGTTTATCTTATCTAATGGGCTGAATTCATATGTAATTTTAAATATAGGAAGCAATGAGAAAGAGTGATGCCCCACTGCATGTCAAGTATTTGCAGACCATGGTTGAGTGCCTCTGCATGCTTGGAAAAGTAGCTGCCGCTGGTGCTATAATATCGTATGTCATCATGTTCAAGCTTTTTTTGGTTAATTCGGACCATGTTCATGGCAATAAAATGCACATCTACTTCAGCTATTATGAAATAATTTTCATTAATACTTTCCAATTTAATATAATGTTGGGCTCGAGAAATTGTTCAGTTCACTTCAAACTGCGTTATTTAATTTATCTAGTGATTCTTTATTTTCTTTTCCTCAATGAGGATAACTAGAGTAGAGGGCAAAATGTCTGAGAAAGATGAAAGACAAACTAGGTGTTGTGTAAATTACATTGCTGCTGTAATATCTATGATTTTGTGAAGTGATTGAAAGGCAATAGCTTAGAGTTCTTTGTTTCCTATCTTACAGCTGTTGGATGTCCACTGTTTTTGTCATTTGTTTGATTCAAACCGGGTTTTAATGGCCATAAATCAATAGTGGTTAGTACATTTCATAAGATTGACGATTGTCCAAAAGCAATGGATTATATCAATAGTATGCTATTGGAAATTGGACATCTTTAAGTATCAGGAGTTATTTAAGTAGTTGACATCACATTGTCAATGTGGAGTCCAATTAGGAAACTTGCAGAAAACCTTTCTTGTCATGGATGCTTTTGTGATTTAAGTAAAATAAATTCTATCAATTATGAAGATTTTTCCTTTGCAGTTATATGAGTGTAAATGATCCCTCTCTTCCTTGCCCAAATGGTTTGGAGTAGCAAAGCATGATCCTGCTCAACAAGCTATTTGTTACATACATCTTTGGTCTGATGAAGAACTTTTCTGGGATAGATTCTGTTTCCAGATTATTTTGTCTTTTATTGCGTTGCAGACATTATTCCAAATTCCTTATCTTTTGTTTTTGGCAGCCAAAGACTGCGGCCTACAATTCGTCAGATAATTACTACCAAGATCAAAGCTCAGGCAGATCACGTTAACTGTTCAAGGACTAGCATCGGCCATGCTGCCTCGAATATGGTTACAGGTCTCCACTATCTAAAAGGGCTGTTGGAGAGCCACCAATTACCTAAACAGAAGCGTCAGAATGGGTTAACATTAGCTGGAACTTTATTAGCAGTCAGCCCCGTCTCCCCAGTAATGTCTCCTGCTGGAACAGCACAAACTGCAGCAAAGGAACTCCTTGATTCAATTCTGGACACTGTTGTTCGGATATTCGGTTAGATAATAATGATTATGTTATGGAAGTTCATGTAATTTTATACAGGACTTTTCAATATCTTGACTTTTTTAATTGCGATGATTTTTAAGAGAACCATATTATTGTTGGAGAACTTCTTGAATTGAAGTCTTCGCAACAAGTTGACTTGAACACACCAAAAGTAGTGGCAGCGGATATTAACTGGAATCTTGATTCTGACGCATCTCATGATACTGGAGGCTACACCCTTGGCTTTTCCTTAACTGTGTTGCAGGTAGTCGCTTCTCTCTCTGTTTGCCATATCCTTTTCAACACAACGATTTTCAGTTAAATCACATATTTTGTTATTATGGTTGTGTGCACTTAAAGTCTTGTTATAGTAATTCTACTTCTCTATATACATGATAGAGTGAGTGCCAACAACTCATATGCGAGATCTTACGAGCAACTCCTGAAGCTGCATCTGCAGATGCTGCTGTACAAACTGCTAGGCTTGCAAGCAAAGCCCCCTCAAAGGATAAGAGGCAAGTAATATAGTCATGATTGTTGTGTCTAAAATGTTCCATTTTTTTCTTCTTTGTACAGTTTTTTCCTTCCCTTTTCATTTTTATTAGTAATCTACTATCATTGTTGACTTCAAAGTTTGTCAAACTATCCAAATATGCTTGAATTCCTTATTATGCTTCGTGATCTATTTACTCAGAATTTAGGTTGAATGATTTATTACTTAATTCAGTCAACCCTACATATAGGAGTACAATCCTCTCAATCAAAGAAAAAGAAAAAGGGAAGAATATAAAATCCCGTTACTCAAAGGAAAAAAAATGCAATTCCTAACTAGATTAGAATATGAGCTAGAAGGAAATATTTTCATAAATCATATTCTAACTTTTCTATTCCAACTTTCCCCCTCAAGTTGGTGCATCGATACATGCCCAACTTGGATAATGATCTATAGAATGGCCGACTACTTGAAAATCATAGCTCAACTTTGATTGCAACTCCTAGTAAAAGCGTCCCCTCTATAAATTCTAATTGCCATCTTGGTTAGATTGTCCTGCATGAAGGGTTACTTCAGCTACATGAGCAGCATAAGATCAGCAACAAACAGCTGAAGCCTACACATAGACAACACACATGAGATCTTCGAACACAGCCGAGACCTATGATTTGTCAGAACCTTAGGCCTACTAGATGGCTAGGTCGACGGATTGGGTATCTAGCAGCAAGTAGAGTAGAATGATCGCACATAACCCTAAGGCATACCAGATTGCTGCGTCGACCAAGATGAAGGGTCGCATAACTCTTAGAAGATAGTCGGAGGGTCGTAGCTCAATAAAAAACTATAGAAACTGAAGAACATTAAATATCACAACAACAAATCTGAGAACCATAAAAATATTAGTAGAAAACCCAACAATGTTTGTAGCAAGAAATCTTCGGTTCAACAATCTAGGGTATGATATTTTAACAATCCCTAGAGTTAATATTTGAAGAAAACACTTGCGCATTCAGAAACCACAACACAATAGAAGGCCCTGAGGAATAATCAATCAACCAAACTAGACCCAATAGAATAAACCACCCACAATCAACTACCACCACACACAAGGGTAAAATTGTGCGAACCCATGAACAATACCGATTGACAGTGTCACTGAACAGTATAGTGAAGAAGAAGCTGCAATTTTTGAACTTTATTTCTTTTTTTTTTTTTAATAATTTCAGAATTTGCTCAAATTCTTGTTGAAATTGAACGAGGATCTGCAATTTAACAACTTAATTTTTAAGGGTAGAAGGTCTCCGGAGCTAGATAGAGGGTAGAGGTTCAACGGATTTAGCCAACGTCTTTAGAGACATTGGTAAAAAAAAAAAAAGATTAATTTAGGGTAGAGAATTTTTGGGCTCAATTTGAAACCCTAATTTAGAGGCCCTAATTTTTGACAACCGAAGCTCTGATACAATCTTAAAATTTAGTCTGAATGATTTATTACAATCAATCCTATATATAGGAGTATCCTATAAATTGAAGGAAAAGAAAAAGGAAAGAATATATACTCCTATTACTAACAGAAAATATAGTGATTGCTAACTAGACTTGTATATAAGCTAGAATGAAATATTTCCATGATTCCTATTCTAACTAATTCTTTTACATATTAATGTTTCCCTGCATCATTGTGAACTATGTTTTTGGTATGTTGCAATTGCAAAGTTGATCTATGAATCAAACAATAATTAAGTATTGATATTTATGACTTACAGGTCAGAAGATGGTCTTACCTTTGCATTTCGCTTCACAGATGCTACTATACCGAATCCTAATCAGGGTATGGGACCATTTTTGGGTTCTTTTGTGCTTTTATATTTTGTTTTGCCTTGAAATATTTGGTCTTGGAGAAGAGGTCTAAAGAGTGGAATGAGGTCTAATTCTTTATGAGAATTTAGAAATAGCTCAGTACATTCTGGTCAATTTATTAAAAAAAAAATCGTATTTAATTCATGAAAAATACAAATATTCCTGGATTGTCGAAGGCCATTTGGCTATTAACTTGAGGCCTTTGAGTGTATTTATTTTGTCTTTATTATATTAGTTGTGGGGCTGAACTTCTTTAATATGAACTCGCAATCAATGGCACAGTGCTGTTTTATTAATTCAAAGCATCGCAGTTATACATTTTCATGCAAAATAAACTTTTGCTGAGGCATGATTGTCTCATCTATCTAATGAAAAAGGTTACTGCTTATACAGTACCAGCAGTCGGAATAGATATCGTGCTAATTTTATCCGTTGTTCAACTGTGATCATGAAGTGCTTCTCTCCTGAAGTTAGAATAATGGACAAAAAGATTGAAAAGAAGAGAAGCCAGCTTTTATGTGTCAGAATATTTAGTAATCATAGAAGCTGTGAATTGCATCAGATGTCTGTTTAGACTTTTTTGCCCCTTCAATTCACACTCTCCCCCCCTATATATATGTGTGTGTAAAATATCTTTTCATAGCTTAAAACTGATGTGCACCAGCAATTCATTAAATTTACTCAGGGGCTGACCTTATTCGCCAAGGATGGAGTAGAAGGGGACCAAATGTACTCCAAGAAGGTTATGGGACTGCAGCAGTGTTACCTGAGCAAGGCATATATTTAGCTGCATCTGTGTACAGGCCAGTTGTTCAGGTATGGACGAGAGGATGGAAATAGTAAACCTTCACTGTTAACTTTTCTAGTATTATGTCTACAGGACATTTTCTAATTGTCCTTTTTCCCCCCCTCTCTGCATCTGCAGTTTACAGATAAAGTTGCATCAATGCTTCCTGAAAAGTTTTCTCAACTTGGGTGAGTACATCACACACCTTTATTACGCTTGACAATACACGTTTTAATAAATTTGTGCAAATGTTGCAATAATTAAGTAAGCTCTTGTTGTAATATTTTTTTTTTCCTCTTAAAAATCTGCACATTTCATGTATAACAGAGATGAAGTTCTGCATTTTGAGATTATTAGGAATGAAATGTTTTATGCTTCACCTATTCAAGTTTTTCTTCTAATTTTTTTTTTTCAATAGCCGACCTCAAACCAGAGAAATAATTTGCAGCTTTTCTTCAACATAAACTTGCTTGTCAGATTAATGTGGACTAGTTAAGTTATGCTGACTATAAGTGATTTTAGTGGCAGATTTGATTTTAGTTTATAGGATTTACAAAGGGAAGATTGGGTCATCTTTATTAGAATAATTGGATTGCTTGAAATTGGAAGCTCTGCAGGGTTTATCTAAATATTGGGCGGCTTAGATTTTTAGAGTTAAATGGCAAGGATAATGACTTTAGCTTGTTTGACTAGTTTTGGGTTGAAATGATGAATGAATTAGAGGCTAATTTAAATGGTGTCAGAAAGATATTAACATTCGCGAAAATAGACGAGGATATGATTCAAACATCACCTGATCAAGGGCTTGGTGAAAATACATGCTTTTATTATCATCCTGTACATTTTTAGAGAGACATCAGTTAATGATAAGCTGTTTGAGTTATTATTTGATCCGAATTAAGTCTGCTTTGTAGGTTTGAAATTTTGCTACTGCGATAATTCAGATGTACTAGAGTTGAACTCAAACTGGATTGAAAATGTGACATTTTTCAGTGAAAAACCTGCAAAACAGCATAATTATTGGAAAAGCTGTATTTTTATCAAAATCAGCAAGACAGCATTACTACACTTACAGCAGCTGCATGCTTTATGAAATAGGACTGGTAATTAAGAAATGAAACTATTAAATGATTTGTGCAGAAATTCAATTGGTAATTTTTCTTTTCAACTTCTGGAGTTAAGATGGTGAATAGCGTCAGCGTGACAAGAATATAAAAACTTAAATGGAAAACGTTTTTGAGATGGCACAAAGTAACACGTATAGGATATGAACTGATTTGCGAGTTGATAATAACTTGGTTAAAATTAGTGGCAACACTAGGAAAGTCAAAAACCTCGAAGAAATATAAGAGCTTGTAGTTCAACCAAACAAGGTCTTTCATGGGATGAATAATCAGAATAAGAAAAGATGAAAGTTGAAGTAATTGTCTCAATTCTGAAATATTTCATCCTTCTAGCAGTTCAAATTTAAACGTTCTTTATATTGCTTTTGGTGTCTGGATCTTTGTTTGGGGAAAATATATTCAGCTGCTTTCGCATTCCGTTTTACCTTTAAACTCGTTTTCCTCACCAAATTCTCTCTTCTTTCTAGTTCGCCTTCATTCTATTATGAGTTGCAACCGATACATATGTAATTAATGTAGTTTCAAATCTTTTTCATTTGTTTATTTTTGTTACACTTAATTTTGCAGGAATGATGGATTGCTAACATTTGTGGAGAACTTTGTGAAGGATCACTTCTTACCTACAATGTTCGTAGATTATCGGAAAGGCGTACAACAAGCTATATCAAGCAAGTCTTATATATCTTTTTATCTATTTAATAATGCATCTATGTATATCATTCTTTTCTTTTGACTGTTTTTATGATTTCTGTATGCATTTTATGTTGCATGTTGGAGTTTCGTTCTTTTCTAGACTTTGCTCCTGTAAATTCATAATTGTCTCACTCTCCCTAGTAGCTCCATGATGATATTAAATGGATCCTCCACCTCAGGAATCTCTTTTATGGTAGTAAGCAGACGTCTAGATATGATATGAGCACCTGTTTCAAACCTGTAGAACTGCCACTGATCACTTTAATTATCGGTGAGTCTTGCTGGTAGCTACTTAATTTAAAGAAAAAGTTTGGGCTTCTCGACCTTTCATGTGGTATGGTAGCTGTCCCCAACATTTGAAAGTGAATCTAGGTCCCCAACCTATTTAAATATATGAATCTAGGTCCCTACATGATAGAAGTCATCAATGTAGACGTTAAAATTGCACGTCTTTCAGTTGAATTAAAGAGAATACTAAGTAGTTTAATGGATATCCTCTAGCTTTGAGTCAAGTGAAAGTTACAGTTTCGTTTACTTGGGGTCCCAGATTCACAAATTTAAAGACGCTGGGAAATAAAACCTCACTGTTGAAGGTTGGGGACCCATATCTACCCCAGGTGAAAGATTGGGGAGCTCAGCCCTAATTTTCCCTAATGGAAGTGGATTCTTCAGTTTTTTCCAGGTGGTGATAATCTTTTAAAACTTCATGGTAACCACTTTACAAATAGATGGGTGATATATAGATAATAAAAGTGCAATGATGCTTGCATGAAGGTTCTCTTTCTGAAGGGATAAGAGATTACAATCGGTTATTTTGTAACTTTTTGTTTAGGAGTGACAAACCAAGATTTCAAGTCATAGGGACTAGATTTTTGACAGATGTATGGGAGATGAAAAGTATAAGCATGCACAATGAAATAAAAGGGAACTTTGTGTAGCCTTCTTAATTAGGTCGTGGTGAAGATGCCAAAAGTTGTTTGGAGACTGCAGGAAGTTTCTAAAATTGGTGTGTATATTTCTATGTGAATACAGATGTGAGAGTAGATATACCTTTCTTGTGCATTCTTCCTGATTTTGAATGAGTGTCTATTTTGCATGGAACAATCGTGACCATGATAAGCCACAGGTTGCAAGTGTGCATGTGTGTGTATTTACAGGTTGAAATTTTCCCAAATGCGTAGTCTAAAATTTGTCATTGAAGTTTGGCTAAAGCGCGTGATAAATAAATCGTTAGCAAATAGAACAATAAATCCTATCCAATTATCTATCAGGATTTTAGGATTATTTCTTTTTCTTTTAGCTTCTAAATCTATTTTTCTCGTGCACCTTGTGACTCTTGAAAAATAATTCAATTTCCCTGTCACTATGATTATTACTATTTTTTCAGCAATTGCAACAGTTTTGTTCAACAAAAATGCCAATTTGTTTCTTTTTAACTTATTTACCAAAATTGTTTTACCATGTCCCTGTGGCAGATGTCAAAATATCTGTTATATAAGTTACAGAAGATTGTGTGAAAGTAGAGAATGTAAGGCCAATACCTCTTCCTATCTTTTCACTATTCATATAAATTGTTATAATTTTAAGAGTGACATCTTATAAATTCTAACACCAAGTCTGCTTTAGAGTATTTGTTTTATTTCCCTAGTGTGTCATCTCAACATATTTACGGTATGTACTCATGACAAATAAATTAGGGAGCATTATAGCACATCCGGACATGTCCATTGCTTACCTGAGTAATGTTTCTTCCAGTTTGTACTTTCCAGTTTAAGTAGGAAACATCAATTTCATGTTGGCTCTGTATTTTTGTGCACCAGGACATTGTGACACATTCTATCCAGCCTTTGTATTTAATTTCGTAGATGCCATCTAGAGTGAGATATGGAATTAGATGGCATCATTTTGCCAATTTTTATTACGAGGACTGCAGTTCACCTGAACTGCTGTCAGAATGAACATGTAATTGTGTAAATGTGAAGATGAATTCTATGCTTGGTTGAATTATTATCTCTTCGATAGATTAGTTTGGAGATTGATAATCATGAAGAACTATCCTCTTTGCGCGATGTAACTGATGCACCATAACAATTTCTGATTCTGGTCTCTGTTTAAAATTGTGAATAGGCCCTGCTGCATTTCGTCCACGAGCACATGCAACTGCTTCTTATACTCCATCAATTGAGAAGGGAAGGCCAGTTTTACAAGGACTATTGGCAATAGATTTGTTAGCAAAAGAGGTATTCTTAATTTCTGATCCAATACATTTTGGGTTTTCATTATCACAAGAACAGAATACAGTTTCTTCATTTCTATCTAGTCTTTTTCAAACCAAACACTGTTTACCTAGGTACTTGGATGGGCTCAAGCAATGCCTAAATTTGCTGGTGATCTCATCAACTACGTGCAAACTTTTCTGGAAAGAACATACGAAAGATGTCGAACGTCTTACATGGAGGCATGGACGCTTTATCCCGTCTTTTATGTTTAAACCATATTTTACATATTTGACTAAGCCTTCTGTATGCTGTTGCCTTATCAAGGAACAAACATGTGTATTACTCTCCTTCCTTATTTTTAGTCGGTTTCTTTGCATAACTTTATGGAGTGTAACTTATGGCTGATCAGGGTCTGGGTCCTACTTTACAATCAAATGTTCGATTGACCTTGTTTTTCTTGGGATATGAGTTGGAAGAAATGGTGGGGAAATAAAATATAGCTCCTCAGGCTGATTGAAAGGATATTCTCCTAGATGTAATGACTAGTGGAATATTTAAATCTGTATTAAACTAGATCCATGTCCTAACCTTTTAACAGATTAAGGGCATGTAAAAATGTTCTTTAAAATTTTTGTATTAAGCAAACGAATTGTTGATAATCACAATTTTTTTTGTTTCTCTATATTCTTCTATCGTGAAGTTCTTATATTATCTTCTTCAATTATTAGTTATTTTGCCATTCTTACCCTTTTAATCTTTTAGTTTTTTTTCTGCTCGAAATATCAGGCTGTCCTTGAGAAGCAAAGCTACATGCTTATTGGAAGACATGATATTGAAAATCTGATGCGGCTTGATCCAGCCAGTTCATGTTTCCAGAATTCACTTGACCAGGGAATTAGAGAAACCAATGCATCTGATGCTGAGACCATTGAGGTTGAAATGGAATTAAGTGATATATTACTGAATTTAAGGCCAATTAAGCAGGTACCACTCTCTTGGAAGCTATTATCTATTCTTACCTCTTTGTACCCTTTATTGCCTTGGGAGAAGGCTACTAGAAATTATTGTATCTAAAGTGAAATATGTCAACTTCAGTTCAAATAGCGCACAGAGTAAATGGTCTTATTATATGCTACTGCTATATAAATTCTGTTCTCTTTTGCCTGAAAACTTCTTTTTGCAGGAGAACTTGATTCGTGATGATAACAAACTTATTTTATTGGCATCCTTGAGCGATTCTTTGGAGTATGTTGCAGAGTCAATAGAAAGGCAAGTTCTTCCATCTTGCACTTGTAAGCTTCAGTTACTGTTATCTTTTGTGAAGCTTGACTAACTGAAAAATGAATCTATAAATGGTTTTCCAGTATCTACAGTTTATGATGTGTTTGAAATGAAGGGTGAAGGTGGTAGGAAGAAAACTAGAGTGAAAATTTCAAGGTTCGGAATGTCTGTCTGCTAACCTGTAACTATGTTATTTTGATTCGTAGAAGCAATAAGTTATATAGAGTGGTTACTTTGAACGCAGTCTCTCTCTTTCTCTACCTTATATACTGACCTTAAAAAGTTATTGGAAGAGTTTGATCTTATTAACAAGTCTCACTGTAACCTAGTAGAAATTGTAAAATTATTGTCGAGAGATTGCATACTGGAAGCCCTAAATTACTTGAACAATATTAATGAAGCCTAGAGTATTACTGCTGGGGAAGGATCATCTCTCACTTAGTCAAGTGAATTCTTACATACAGCAAGGGGATATTAGAGAAAAGCCAATGTTGATTTCAATTGATAGTTATGCTATAATTTTTTTTATTTTTTATTTTGAAAAGAATAATCAAGGTGGTGATAATAGGAATAAAATAAGAGTGTCTACAGGGAAATTTAGTAAAATTGTAGTCTGCAAACATTGGAAAATCATGGCATACAAAAGAAACTTGTCACGCTCGAAAGTCTAAAACTTGCAGCTTCGATCTAATTTTGCTCTGTAATCTTCTCGTGCTCATTAGCCTGCAAGTACTTGCAACAAGGAAAAGGTGCTGCACATACATTATCGATATTTATGAATAATGTCGCCTATTCATCCCTCACGGACAAGTGAACTGGCCAATTTGTCCAATCTTATAGATTTGTGAAAAATAGGTGAAATTGGTGATGAATTATATTGTGTAACGAGCAATTAGCACAACTCTGTCCCATTGAGCATGATGGTATGTAACATGTTGTGTTAGATCAACACTTTATTGAAGAGAAGATCAATTCTGGACATATATTTATGTTATTTGTTAGAACATAAGATCAGCTAGCTGATATGCTCGATGACTGGATTGGGTGTTCCCCCTTTTGGTTCTTTTATGGAAGTTATGTGTGGCAATTTTTGGTAATGATGCAAGGCACCAAGGAGGTTCCACCCAAATACAAAGCAGTATAAATTGTGTGATTATCAACTTCTTAAATTACAAGAATTCAAACATTCACTAAAGAGTCAGTTCTGTTGTGATTGTCCACCAAATGCCATAAAAAATGCTTCCAAGACTACTGTATTCTCTCTCTCTCTCTCCACATCCAACAATTAGTATTTTCACGATGTTAAGACTTGGACAAATATGAGTTCTTATGTTCACATTCATGTTTCTGACAAACAATAAATGTGGCATTGATTTGGCAAAGAGGATTCATTGTTTTGCATCGGTAATGGAGAGGTTTTAACTCTCCCTTTTTGTGCATTTCTTTTTGTTTGGGGGGGGGGGGTTACTTTCAGTTACAGCACTGGGGCTATTGGAGGAAAGGCATAAATATTGCAGAAATGTAATAAAGTGAGCTTCATCATACCTGCAGCTGCCATAATGGGTAACATGATCTTGTGGTGGATGAAAGATTGTATGTGTTAAAAGTTCATCAGGCAACAGTTTCATTGATATCCCACCCTCTCCAATGTTCTTTTGCCCCCATTACTGGTTAACCTTTCTACTACTTTTTTTCAATTTATCAATTTTTGGAACTCCCGATTTCAGAAATAACCCTCATGGTTTTAAACACTGGGGACTTTTGCCTATCAAAGTGCATGGTACAAGTCTTGTAAATGATAGCAGACCTTACACCAGAATTTTAAGGTGAACGTGTGTTGGGATGTGCAAAACCGAAATTTTGGAGGAAAAGTTTGGAACGGAGGAAATAGGTTAACTGTATTCTGATAAACTAGATAAACTTATATAACATTTACAATCAGCTTCTGAATTCTGGTGATATGAAACTACTGTTAAAATATTGATAGATGTCCTGTATGTTATATTAAAGTTCCTGTGTTTATCTCTTCTATGCCTCTGTCTGGATTTCATTTTATTTTGCTAAAATCGTACTTTTCAAGAAATGAGTGGTTGGTAAGTGGGTCCTATGAAATATATGGTTAAAAGTAATGTTTTGACTTTGAAAAAGTAGAATTTTAGGAGAAGAAAATGAAAACCAAACAGAGGCTATGTAATGCATTTTGGAACCTCAAATATTCATCAGTGTCTTTCATTTAAATTGTTATTCGCCAATAGGCTTGGGTATTCATCCATGAAAGATCGTGATCAGCTAGAAGAGAAGCGGAGCCATCATTCTAGAACAAGTAGTGCACCTACCAAGGATCTTGCATCATTTGCTGAAGAGTATAGAAAATTGTCAGTTGATTGCCTAAAGGTTCTACGTGTAGAGATGCAACTGGAGACTGTTTTCCATATGCAGGTTCTCACATTTATATTTGTTATCTACATTTAAATCAGTCAAGAATCACATTCATAAAAGTAATATTATTGGCAACCAACCTCTGAAATTGTATAGGAAATGACGAGTAGGGAATATTTAGACGACGAAGATGCGGAAGAGCCTGATGATTTTGTTATTTCATTAACTTCCCAGGTGAGTTGTATTTAGCACTTTGTTGCCAATTATTGGTACGTGACAAGTTATTATCTCTGGGTACAATTTTACGTGAAGAAGCTGGCATTCCTTAAATTCCTTGAAGTTGTTGATATACTTTTTAGTTCAGAAGAAAAAAAAGAAATATCTTGATTTCTGTTAATGTAGCATGTTATATTTTTCTCTTGGATTGATTTTACAAAATGTAATTACTTTTATCAAATGCTCAATCCTTTCTTCCATCACATTCAATAATCCAACAATCCCAAACATCATTTCCCCAGCTCCAGTGTCAAAAATAGATCTCTTGATGACCTTATTATAACTTATTTTCCTGGAATATGCAAGCACCATATATACTGATTTGACTTATGCAAGATTTGATGTTCATCTGAGGAGGTTTTTGCTAACTTGCAGTTGGCAGCCAAAAATTCAGAGCACAGTGTACACAAATGCTTTATCATCACTCTCTGCTTACTGTCAATTGTCTTCTGATTATAGCAGAACATTTTCTGGATAGAAGGGTTTTCTGGCACTTCTTACTAATTTTGCTCAATCCAGGCCTAAAGAAGGAAAAAAAAATTGGAATGAATATTTTTGTTTTAGAAAACTCAACAAATGTAACCCCATGTAACTCAAACAAACTGGTTTCTAGCTTTCAAACAAATTCATTAGCATATGGGTCCAACTAGATTTGTTTGATATGGCACACTGACTAGCTGAACCACCATTATGTGATGCAACTCTTCCTGTTGATTTCCTTAATAATGAGAAGTCTTCTTATGCCCTTGATGGAAGAATTCTTTGCGAAATTCTTGCTAATTTTCCTCTTATCAGAATCAATAAAAAAAAAAAATCATATTAATTGCTAGTGTTGTGCATCTTGTTATTTTTTAATGTATTTAAACCTTTCAAACAACTGTTTAGAAAGACTTTTAGTCCCCGTCTAGAGTCTAGACTTGAGGATTGTAATGATTGATCATAGTAACTTCATGACTCGTATTACTCATTTTTTTTTTTGTCTTCTACATCCCTTCCATGTCTGCTGGTTTTATTTTTGAATGCTTATAATCATTTTTAAGGGAAGGAAGATGCTGCTACTTTTAAATTATCTTTCCATTTCTTGGAAATGCCCTTTCAATTTTTGAAAATTCTATATCGATTATTTTGAAGCAAGGTTTTCGACTTTCTGTTCATGTATTGTAGATAACCCGTCGAGATGAGGAAATGGCACCTTTTGTTGCAGGAGAGAAACGGAATTACATATTTGGGGGAATATGCAGTATTGCAGCAAATGCATTTATGAAGGTTTGTCTGGCACAATCTTCCTTGTATTCAAATTTCTTCTGAATCCTTCAGAATACCTTCTTTATAATCGTTCCTGACAAGAGACTTTATTTTCTGTTAGGCTTTGGTTGATATAAAATCTATCAACCTTTTTGGGGTTCAGCAGATATGTCGTAATTCAATTGCACTGGAACAGGTCAGTTTGTCTCCCCTACTTTCTCCCTGCTTTTATTAATTCGCATTTACATAGAGTAGAAACTATCATAAACATTATGCTCTGATTTTCTACTTCTAAGTCCAGCCTTGACATCCATTCTGTGAATAGAAAAAGGACCCATGTGACAGTCCAACTCGTTCAATTTATTCAACTAAGCACGTATTAAACCTAGTGCCATGCACGGATTAGAGCATCACTTTTTGTCATTGAAATGAAATAACAAAGAGCAGGAACTTTTAATGAGCGGTTCAGCAGCTCAAACTATTAGTGGCGTGTATCAGATAGTCACACAGATTTACATGCAAATAAGTTTTTTCATACACTTGTGGAGATCCTTCAACCCCCCACCCAATCACACCCCAAAATGAAAAAAAAATGAATTGAAGAAACAAAAAAGAACGAAAACATACAAAATCCCCGTAGTATCCTAAATTAATCTCAATGTAGTTTTCAAAAATTTTTGGAGAACCATATCCCCGCACCCAACCTTTATTTTTTCCTCACACACAAAATCCTCCAAGCAAACCTAAAATTGTCTGACAACCAGCTACATGTACAAGAACAAGTTTTGAGAAAATGAAAGGTTATAGACAAATATTGGAACTACCATCTTAATCAGATAGATTGTCTTTTCGCTATGGTTGCGATAACTTTTTTTTTCTTTTTTTTTTTGGTGAAATGAGATACAAACGTTGTCATGCCCTTTCTCATTTTTGGATTCATTATGGTCCCCATGAACTGCATATTTATCAATTCTTCTGATCTTTTCCAGGCTTTAGCTGCTATCTCTTCAATTGATAATGAAGCTATACAGTTGAGATTGGATCGCGTCCGTACTTATTATGAACTGTTAAACATGCCCTTTGAGGTAAATCTGAGAATGCCATTGCTATCAGTTTAAATTTCATTTCTCCTCTCTCCACATTTCTTGCTCGCTTTTTGTAAGCTGGAAAATTCATATTCTAATCAACAATAACCGTTGGATTTACCTTTTCCAGGCATTGCTTGCATTCATTGCAGAGCACGACCACCTGTTCACATCTGCAGAGTGAGTTTCCAAGCAGCATGAAACTGAATTCGGGGAATAACTTTCACCTATCGTCACTAAACTATCACTGTTATTGACAGGTACACAAATCTTCTAAAGGTCCAGGTTCCCGGGAGAGAAATTCCATCTGATTCAGAGGACCGCGTGGCTGAGGTTCTGCCCCGCTAAGGTTCCAATGGGCATACAGATGCTTTTACAACAGAGTTCAGGTTCAAGTATGATTGCAGATTGAATTCTAGTGGCAGAACTATGGAGGTTCTAAATGAAAATGGAGGCCAGAAGCTGATCCAATTCTACTGAAATTCCCGAGTTTGGGTATATTTTTGTGAGTATTTGTTCGTGGAGATGACCATTATTGCATGCATCAGTCTTTTTTTTTTTTTCTCGTAGGATCAATTTTGTGGCCGAGGCTTCTGTTTGCGATAAATCAGGGTGTTTTTACATTGTAGATCCCGAATGATTGATTACTTGTAAATTCGTATTGTTTATAATAATAATTACTTTGTTATTAGTTTAGGGCTAAGATAGAAAAAGTGTTCTCGAGTATTTTCAATTCGACTTGAGCTAATACCACTATGATTGAAACTAGGGTTGGACAAAATCCGACCGAACCCGTCAAAATAGCCCAAACTGAACCAACCCGACCGGCTTGAGTTGGTTTTTTTGTAGTTTTTAGACTGGTTGGGTGTGTTGGTTGTGTAGGCGGATTGAGTCAGGTCGGGTTATGGGTTGACTCATAAAATCCGAATAAGCTCGTTCTACCCAACTCGACTATATTTATGAACTATGATATTGCTTGGACGAATATACATTCAACACAAATATTTTAATTGACAAAATATTTCTTGGTTTTATATAATTTAATATCAATCCGTCCATGTAACATTTTCGAGCATGAAGGGTCAAAATAATTCAGATTTTTTTATCATTGCAGAAACCTAATATTGTACAAGTCATTAGTCAATTATAAATCCGTGTCAACCCGATCTCTTACTTCAATTTTTGTTGACAAATGTCTCAAACCGACCAACCCAACACAATTCAACCCGGCCGATAGTTAATGAGGTTGGGTTGGGTTTCAACCTTTACACGGGTTGGATTGGATTAAATTATAATCAAACCGATCATGTTGTGTTGAGTTTGGATTGAGACAAAAACTGACTCAATCCAACCCATGCCAACCCTTAATAGAAACTTTAGAATCCACTGCGATCGGTTACTCAACTAAGCCCATTGTTTGGTACATATTAAAATTTTCATTTTTCTACTCATTTTCAATTACATATTCTTAAATAAAATAATATTTTACATCATATCAATAACTTTTCCTTCTTTTTTAACCACACATTATCCATCAATCTACTATTCCAAAATACATTCTTTTAAAATAATATGACTCAAACACACCCTAAGGTTGAACTGAATAAAAATGGAAAACATTTTGAAGAAAAACTACAAATTTATCGTAATTGTAGAGTAATAGTGGGTGGATCTCATGAGATATATGATGGCTGTTGGAAAACAAGGTCGAAAGGATCATTAAATTCATTAAGGGGCGCAACGAGGTACTCGCCGGCGCCATTTCCAAACCTAACAGTAGACGGGCTGGTTGTGCATGAATTCAGATTGGATCATACTCTTCTTTGTTTGAGCTGTTTTCACGCAAACCAAATGATTTCGCTTCTCCGGACAAGTACGTAGACATCTTGGTACCGGTCTATCACGCATTCTAGAAGGTTCTCAAGGATTTAAATTTTTAAACCCAAAACCCTCTTGCAAATCGTTTTATTTGATTTTTTGTTAGATTTTAATGGTATTTTCACAATATTAAATCAAATAAATTAATTTTTTCACAACATACTCGAACATAAAACTTAAAAAATATTTAATTTCCTCTTGGAGTAAGATACTGTTGGAATTTTAATAAACTAAAAGGGTTTGACTTGATGCGAAAACACTTCAAACAATTCACAATGCTCGTCGATCAAGTCTTCCTGGAGCTGACTTGTACTCTGTTTTGACCTTAGACCAGATCGATCCAAATGAAGTCGCAATGACAGTCTATGGGGCCGGTTCACATCCGGTTCTTGAGTACTATTAGTTCAAGGGTACCAAACATAACCAAAAAATATGCACTTTGCACTCATCTTCTGTACATTTATAAAGCCATAATTCAAGTACCAACTGTACGCATATGTACTATTGCAGCTAAATACATATAACTCCAGAAGAATATAAAATGCAAATGTGTTCATTCTGCGTGCATCACTATCTGGAACGATGGACTTAACCGTATTGTTTTCTTAGCCAAATTGCGTATATCGTCTCTTGCAGAACTATTTGATATTTCTATGAGTTCTTTCAAACCACCACTGGATATGAAATCTTTCGCATTGTCCTCTGCGAGAACCATTAAGTTACATTATAGTCAGTTCAACTTCTAAATGCATATAGCCCTTGTTTGACAACCATTTTAATGTTTTTTTTTTTTTGGGGGGGGGGAATGAATTTTGGAATAGTGATTTTCGAAGAATTTGTGGTTAAAAAGTAGAAAAGTTTTGAGTTTACGTGCAAAATATTTTATAGTGTTGAATGTGTGGTTGAAATGAGTTTGAGAAAAGAAGTGTTATATTTTAATGGTTGTCAAACAAAGGGCATAACGTGTATGCATAATATTTCAAGGGTTTGTCATATTTAGCCCTTCTATGGAAGAGATTTTCTTCAAAAAATCATTTTACCCCAAACTCATTACCTACCGCACCTCTGAAAAAAATCATTTTTCACATGGAAAAATCTCTCCCAAATGAACCCTTAAAATCTTTGCTAGAAAAAAACTTGGCTTACCATTTTGTGCTAGATGGCAAATAGCAAGTTCAATGTGACGTCGTGTTGAAGTACTAGTAGTATTGCCGTTGGCAACCAACCAGGATAAGGCACCATCTTCCATTAGAAGAGAACGGCCTCTCCAATATCCTGAAGTAAAACATTTCAGATGCATGTCCCAGAACAAAATGAGATGAATAACTAGGTGAGATAGTAATATATATTCATCTAAACCTTGAATAATTCTCCGAGATTCACATTTCGCAAAGTTTGCCAAGCCCCTGGCTACCTGAGCAACAACATCAGTGCTCCCGCTTCTAGCCATTCCCAGGAGAGCTTTGATGGCTCCATCTTCTTTCAGCATCACATGTAATTTATCTGTCAAGAAACAAGTACCTCAACATCAATATACATAATTCTCATTAGGATCGGTTAATTGTATGTTAGATAGGGCGGATTGAATAACACTAGACAATACTAAGAAAGAAAAAAAAAAAAGCTAAAACTTGTATGTTATACAATCTTATCTAATACCGCATATCAAACTTTCAATAAGAGTACCTTGTATTCATGAAACTCTTCAACTATATATAGTAGAAAAGACGTTAATGCTCATTACTTGAGAGGTAATAGCTCTTTTTTTCAGTGTAATTACAAATTTAGACCTTGTTTGATAAAACTTTTTTGAGAATTGATTTTCCCTACACTCATTTTCAACCACACATTTTCCAAGTTTCCCATATTCTTTCCCTACTTTTTAACCACACAATCTTTAAAAAAAAAAAATCACTTTTCAGAAAAGTTTTATCAAACAAGGGCTTAGTGCTTACAATCTCAAGTCATATGACCATTCCATTAGAATAATTCATATAATGTTCTATATATCTTAAGAATTCTATAACTAACATGGTGATTAGGAAAAATACAAAGAAAATCAATCATGGTTAACCAAGATTCTAGATGATCTGACTACAAATCCACCTCAAGCTTACCATTTCCGCACAAATTTGCAATTGCTCCAGCTACCATGCGAAGAGTTTGAGGATCATCTGTCTTAGAAGCTATATTAGCGAGTAGTTGAGGACCTCCTTTGCTTGTTATCAAACCTTGATTCATCTCTGTAGACCAAAAAATTCTAACCTTAAGAAAAAAACCTATATTTGAAAGTTTTATTCGTTAAATTTATTGTACCGACTAAGATGTTAGAGAGAACAAATTTATTTATTTAAATTTAGCCTTGAGCACGCTCACATGTAAGCCAATTTTTTTTTCCAATCAAAGCCTCACATGTGCATAGCTTTCATAAATGGGGCGGTGGTGAAACTTGAATCCAAAACCTTTGACTGCTTTAATACTGTGTTGAAGCTGAAATTGTGTTAGAGAACAGAAGCAATTGCCTATTTAAATTTAGTCTTCAGCTAAATTCTCACTTTAGAAGAACGTAATCTCATGTGAAGTGGAGAGCAACTTTTGCTACTAAAAGTTACAGCATTGGGACCAAAACTTCTGTTTTGATTTTCACATATATAACCATCTATATTTCTTGTATTGAATAATAAAGCAACAGAGATAAGTACCATTCATTGCCAAATTAGCAATGGCGCCAGAAGCAACTCGGATTGCTGTTGGGTTTTGAGATGATTCCAGCAATGCGAGCAGTGCATCTAGACCACCTTCCTGCACAATTTTCTCTTGATTGATATCTGCAATCAGAACTAATTTTTTTAGAAAGAGATTTAAGTCAGCAGATTTACCAATTTATTTTATCGACTAGCTATTTCTTATAAGAAAATGAATACTGAAGGTACTAATTCATAATATTGTTTCAGAAATAACATTTTAACAAGGAATTTGGTGAATATATCACCTCACTGGAGCAAATAATTCAAACAATTTTTTGAAAATTCATATAGCTTTCTATATAAAAACAATTAGTTTACAGGGATCTTCAGTATCCAGCTTTATCATCTTTAGCTTCTAAAAGGCGAAAGAAACAAGTTTGCATTTCGCTTCTGTTCACAGCTCTACTAATCTGACAATTTTTCTAGTCCTAACATACCCTAAGGTTGTGTTTGTGTTTGATAGCGATAATTTGGCCTAGAAAACTTTTTCTACCCCTCCCCCCCACGCGCCCTCTTTCTTTCAAAATAGGGAAAAGACTTTCCCACCA
>CAIGRQ010313414.1:0-10689 GCA_903798375.1 Fraxinus sp. D2006-0159
TCAGTTGAACTAAATAATATTACTCTTTTCAATCATTCATTTCATCAAAATTTAATGTGAAAAACTCGCATCTTCCCCAACATCTAAAACCAAACCATCCCACCGTTCAGTAATTGGGAAATTTTCCTATGGCCATTCTTCCCCAAAACGAAACAAAAGAATCCCACCATAACATCTCTGCACCTTCGTCCATGGCTTTCCCTTCGAGCTTTCAAGTCTCAACTGTACTTCTATCAGTCTACGACAGTAGTGTGGTTATTCCTTCATTTGTGATCACATCAATAGAGAATGAGTTGAGACAAATTAATCAGTTCAAGTCTGTTCATAAAAAAATTACTGATGCCAATCCTTCACTTGATTAGCTCCTCAAAAATATTTCGGGGTGAATGCCAATCAGAAAACTACAGAAACCAATAGTTAATGATTTGTCGTTAATTCACATTTTCTAAAACATTTTCAGTTACAATGGTGGGTTTTATGGTGATAGAGGTTCCATCTTCTTCCCCAAACCCAAATTCAAGTCCAACCATAACCATACAGATCCTTAAACAAGAAACTCAGGACATTGGAAGAGAGGGTCAGGAAATTAATGGAGATAGCAGAGATGCAACCAGGGTATCTTAATGTTGTTTCAATTGACAATCAAAAGCCAGAATCTTCATGAAGAAAGAATATTTTTCATGGTGCCTTAAATGAGAAGAGGGAAGAAGCTAGCCTGAGTAAATGGCAGGCTGTTTTTAGGTACTTAAAACGTCTCTTTTAAGTTCATTTTTTTTGTCTTAATTTGTGTGGTCAGTAGTAGAGTATGTGCCTAGTATTATTTCAGTTACAAGAATGGTAGTGGTGCGGTGGAGGCGACGACGCGGCAGTTGGTTTGGAGGTAAAATTGTGCGTGGGAATGGTTTTTTGAACATGAATTTCGGTCGATTTTGTGTTTTTGTTGCTTGTTGATATAGAATTTTGTGGGGGATGAGGAGGTGTTGGTGGTGTAAAAATTCGGTGGTTTTGTCAGCGGTATGGTGGTCGAATTTGGCAATTTTCGGTGGGGGTGAGTTTTGGAAAGAATGTGAAGTTTGGTAGGTTATTTACACTTTTTAAAAAGTTTGGGTCAATAGTTGCAATTTGTTCAATTGTTTCTTTTCTTTTCTTTTTGTTTCAATTGAATGGAGGGTACAATCGTCAAAACATGATGAAAAGGACCTATAACGTACGAAATGTGGAAGGTAAGAGCATAAATGCCAAGACATGAAAATGTAGGGACGGTTTTCACAATNATAGTTGCAATTTGTTCAATTGTTTCTTTTCTTTTCTTTTTGTTTCAATTGAATGGAGGGTACAATCGTCAAAACATGATGAAAAGGACCTATAACGTACGAAATGTGGAAGGTAAGAGCATAAATGCCAAGACATGAAAATGTAGGGACGGTTTTCACAATACGTGTCAAAGGTAGGGACATTTTGTGCCAATTACCCATAAAAAAAACTAAAAAATTAATTGTAACCATAGTCTCAATTTTTTTTAAAGTTCAAACATGTCCACAATAAATTATTAATTTTTTTTAAAAAATGCAAACGAGTCCTGATTAAATTTATTTAAAAATTTAAAAGTACAAACCAGTCCCAAATAAATTATTAAAGAATTATTTAAAATATTTTTTTATTTAAATAGGAGGGTATATTTGTCATTTCACAAATTTTTATTGAAAAATTGGATGAAAATAGATAGGGATGATGGTTGCACAATTAAATGTGTAATTAAGGATGAAAATGCCAAAAAAAATAAAATAAAATAAAAGGTATGGATGTTTTTTGCAATAATTGGGAAATGTATGGACATTATGTGCTAATTACATTTTTAATAATTTATTTGTGACTTATTTGGGCTTTTTAAAAAATTTTGGGATTGTGATTGCAATTAGTTTTTTTCGTTTTCTTTTTGTTTTATTTAAATAAAATGGTATATTCATCATTTCATAATTTTTAATTGAGAAAATAGGTGAAAATGATCTTTTGTGCAATGACAATGAAAGGTAAGAACGTTTCCACAATAACAATGAAAGGTGGGGATGTTATGTGTTAATTACCCGAATGAGACTTTTCAAATGCAATGGATAAATAACAAAGAGTTACGATTTAAAGATTTAGATAATCGATCTTGTCTTAATATGATATTATGTGATTGAATTGTGCAAATGAATTTGCATCCAAAGATGCAATCATTGTGTATAGACACCTACCTCATAATTTTTTTTTATTCCCTCCAAATCAATTTCAAAATTTATGGTCTCTAAAATCCTTCTCTTAAATTTTCTCGAAGTATTTTTGAATTATTTTCGAGTTTCAATATTCAATATCATAGTACGGTTAAACTTTTGTTTGTATGACAAAAGTAATAATGTGCTATATTAATTTTAAAATAAGTGTTGTATATTGGGAGACTAACTTTGAATTGATCGTATTAGCATCAATGTAAGAACAAAATTTGTTTTAAGGAGATTTGCAATCATATTCCTCGTTTCATTTTATTTTCTACTAATTTTTACATTTTTAAGCTTCGGCGAGTCTCTAGTTTACTCATTTTCACTCACGTATTTTACTTTTGGTAAGTCGAAATTCTATCCGTTAATCTACATTGCAATTAAATAAAATTTATACATCAATTTTTCCAACGAGAAAATCAAAATTTATCATAAACCTGGTCTACACCTTGTAAAATTGACCAAAATTTGAATCGATTCATTTCTAATAGCCCAAATAAGGCGTGTTTCCGATAACAAATCACTGAAGAAACTATATTACAGTACTGTGCTATGCTATACTACCCATTTCCTGCACCTGTATACCTTTACAGTTAAAATCAGATGTGAAACTTAGACATGAGGTTGATATCTCTACATGAGGAACAACAAAAATGCAATTCGGCCAATTCAATCCACATTGTTTGCCATTTGCCTTGATCATGGGCTCATTATTAAGTCCCTATGCCTACAATGTTCATTTTCAGGAACCATAGAAACCCACAGGAATATCTACACTGGCAGTAATGTTGGCCGTCTCTCCATTTTCCTCAGTTACGTGTGAAGAGCTATCCGGTGAATCTGCCGGGCTCCCTCCTAATTTCTTTGTGCGAGGTTGAGGATGCTCGTCCTTTTTCTTCTTTGCCTGCTTATGCCAGCTCATTAATGCCTTAGAAGTTTGTTCGTCGAAGATGGACCTCTTCATATGTGATCCCATCTGAAAATTCCAAGTAATGATCAAAGGAAGTAAAATTCAAGAACACAATCGAGCTCTTAAATATTGGTCTTTTAACCGACAGAATTAGCTCGAAAAAGTGGAAATATGGATCACGATGAGTAAGTTACCTGTGTAACGAGTGCATAAAGTGGGAGTGTAATGTAGCTGCACAAAACTTGTACTCCTAACCTGGCCAAGATTATATTACCATCAACTTCAAATCTGAACGGTCTATTCGATTAAATCACTGGTGAAGTCAATATCAGAATAAAACAACACATCTGTATACTAGAACGTACCCAAGAACAACTCTGAATATGGCAAGATAGAAATTATCGTGAAAGCAAGAATGAATCCCGAATTCATACTGCATCAGGAAACATTTTTTCATCCAGTGAGAATTTGATGCATATACAAATGCAATGAATACAGAGAAATGTGTTCAATTACCGATATCCAAATGAAATTCGTAATCTCAAATGCATTCTGGTCATTAGAAAAGGGAAAAAAAGGAGCCTATTAGAATATTTCCATATGCTAAAGAATTAGAACTTCAAAAGGAAGAATATAGTGACTTGACCTGAAAGAGTGTGAGATGGATAAGATGAAGAATCAACTTAGGCCAACCAAACCAAAAGTGACTGTCGGAGACTTGCACAAGAGGTATTCCTTGAACCACAGCGTGTCTTTCTTGGATTTCAACAGCCATCTGAGTTATGATCGCTTGAAGTTTTGTCCCGACTGCTAAAATTATCTTTAACCAATCAATTGGTCAGTTTTTCCCATTGTTAAAATGTGAAGGAAGAACACAAAAAGAAAAAATGCTATAACACGAAATCTTACAACTAGGGGCATAATCGATAGCCAGAACATAGATTGCCACCCTGAAATTAAGCCAATTGATAAATTCATAGGAAATATATAAAAACAATTTAAAATAATGAACGAAACTTACCATAAACATTAAGCAGCATATAGACTACAGCAGACATCCATAATACTGCACTGAAAATAGCACCAAGGTATTATGTATGAAGGTTATTGTCTCGTGCTATACTTTTATCATTTAGGAAATTACCAATACAAAAAAGGAAATATCTTACTCGATTCCTACTACAACTTTGAAGTCATCTTCCAATGACCTTTTGATATATTTCTGAAAATTGAACTTACTTCCGGGAGCTAAATGGACCTGTAAAAGAATTTCAATAAACTCAATGGAACATCCTGTTTTCGGATTAAATATTTAATATAGAAAATAATAGTTCTGAAAGAAATTACTGAGATGAATCCATGGCGCATAGTCAAGTAGTCAGCTCTACGAACAGACCTAAAGAATTGACGGTAAAAGCAAACCTGCAATGATTGAACCAATTAAACCTGAACTCCATCTATAAATAATGAATCGAATTTCAATCCAAAATGCGTTTAAAAAGTCAAGAACAAAACGATTTATTATGAAGGAATTAAATATGGAAGAGCAACTAGCTTGTTTTCAGTTCCACGTTTTTTGCATCAAAGTGTGTGTAATTCCAGAGGAAAACAATACTTTACTTCTAAAAGAGAATTATCCAGAGGGTGGATTTAACAATCAAATCAGAATAGTTATAGATATTTACGAATCAACCTATCAAATATATGAAGAAATGTGAACCTCAAAGTCCAAATACAACGGAATAACAACAGAATTAGTAAAGATTCACTTTGACACTTGGGGAGAAATTACTGGAGCATCAGAAACATTTATCATTATTCTTACTGTATAAAACAGGATTGGGTTTCTTGTCCAGAAACTGGTGTGGTCTCTCACAAAAGATGTGTCGCGGGTAAGCCTGAATCGAGATGGATCTGCATGATACATAGTTCAAACAAACAATTATATGAAGGGGAGCACATCTTCAACGTAAAACGTTTTATCTTTTCACAGACAATCTACAATATACCATTGTACACTTCGTACTCATCGATAGTCTCCCGTTCCCATTCTTTCCAGCCACGAATCTGTGCCAAAGATTTCACAAAGTGATAGAGACCAAAATACAAATTGTTTTAAAAAGATAGAACTAGATTATAATGCCAATCAAAAAGGTAAGGGTGGCTATTATTAGGAAAGAAACCATGGTTGAATATGAAAATATCAAACCAATCTCAAGACTGATTCGACTCTTCCATTAAAATACAAATAAGTGAGCATATATCCATACAAGGAAACCAATAAATCTTACCTTCAATCTTCCAAGAATCATTGTTATCGCACTGTAAATAACATGGAATACGGCCAAAAAGAATATAAAGATGTGCAGTTGATGTATTCCATTGATTGACATAAGTGGCACATATCCCTGTTACACATAAAATACAATTTATTACAACGAGCTAAGAATATAAGCTTGGTGCCTCAATAGTATCAAGCCTATGGTTAGAAAATGATGAATATTCACACAAAAACAACAAAGTGCAATGAATGCAATAAGCTTACACAGTCACACGTGTGTGTGTGTGTGTGCAAACACGAGATTGAAATTAGTGATTCTTACTTTCTCGCAACCTCGTGCTGGACTATCACTAACCAACATTCTATGCTTGTACCATAGGAGCCTACGGTGATGTTCTGATTCAGCCCCAGGAGCACTCTTGTGTTCCTCTTTACCAGCTGCGCGGTTAGGACATGGCAACATAGTATACCCAATTCTTTCAGGTATACAGATTTTGGAAATGTAGTTTTGTCCAAATGTCAAAATAAGGGAAATGAAGCCTAGAACCATTAGCTCTGAAAACAGTAAATTATAAAGTAAAAGGTCAGTCAATAAACAAATAAATGACTCTAAAAACTCAAACAGAAACACAGTAAACTATGTCGGAGCTCTTACCCCCTTTAATTTTCTCAAGAGCTTCGAACAATGCTTTCTTCTTTCTTCTTTCAAATGTCTGAAAACAAAAGCATACACTCAGATTCCTAAGAAACTATTAGGGCTTATTATTTTTCATTCAAAGTACAGCGGTAACAGTGTAGAAATTCTTAGCAAATCGATCTATTTTCTAGTCAATCCTGCCTAAACTTGTGAAATTATGAATTCTGAACATGGAACACAAGAATCCATGTTCATCTGTAACACAAAATAAAAGAATCCCCTATATTGTTCAAGATTTTCCTTGATCAAACATCTCAAACAAGCTATTTCGACTACATGTTTTCCATATTATTCCAGCAAAAAAATCCCAAATTCCCAATCAGAATCAATTAGAAAATAATTATCTAGGTTATATAATTCTAAATAAAAAGGACACATTTTAAAAAGCAGCAAAACTAGAATTCCTAGGTACGCAAAAAATACGAAGAAGGATGATTTGGAAGATTAACCTCTCCGAACTTATGAAGAGTTTTTTCCAACACTATGGAGATTATAATGATTACTGCAGAAACTAATGCAACTGCCCATGTTGGTGTCTGGTGACTGGTCTAGTTCCCTCGCAGATTCCGATCCTCCTCCCGCCATTTTCCCCTTTTTTTCGATAGAGTATATGGAATCCAATGAGAATCACATTGGATTTGATTTTTTTATTTTTATTTTTTTCAATTTCGATTTCTAATTGAAATGAAGAAATTCAGATTTTGACAATGGCAGGGAGATTACAATATATTTTTGAAAAAGAAAAACATTAGATTTCTGAAGGTTGTAACGGTACTGAACCGGGTTTGGAAGCGTTGACAGTTGACAGAATTGGCAGAGAAACTCGATTTAATTTCAATAGTGCCATTGAGTGTTCATCGGGATTTAGTTATGTGAGGGGAAAATATGGCCACAAAAGGGGGAGGGAAATACTCTAAATAATAAACTAATTTTTTCTATAAAAATAAAATAATATTTGAGAAAAAGAAGTGTCATTTGCAAAAAAAAAAAGTAAAGTAAAATGGAAACCTAATAGTAAAAAGTAAAATTGGAGGAAAGAGATTAATCGGATTATAAAGAATTGTAAAGAAAAAATAATAAATTGTAATGTATTAACAAGTTTACGTACGATTACGCCAATATCAATGATAAATGGCAAATACATGTAAAGTCTCTTGTTGATCTATTCCATAAGGGAGATTAAACAGTATTAAGGGCAACTTCAACATATACACCAATTTGGCGTAAAATGCCAAATTGGTATTAAGAGCTTGTTTGGCTCCAATAAAATTATAATTTTTTTTTTCTTTCTTCTTATCAACAACACGTTTTCAAATAAAATAATATTACATTAAAACCAAAAAATTTCATTCTTTTTTAACCGCACATTCTTCAAAAAATTATTATTTTAAAATACGTTTTTCCGAAATTTTCGTTATAATGGGGGCCAAACAAGGGTTGAAATTCCCTCAAACCATTTTTTGACATCAAATTGGAGTAATGAACAGTGTTGCATCAAATTTGGTGTAACGCTTTTCATTTTATGTAATTTATTGATGAGTATAATGGAGGGTCGACTAGCGAATATCATTCATATGTTCCGAATGGACCAATAATAAAATCAAGAGCAAAGAAGATCAAGGAAATCATGCAAAGACTTGTATAAACTACTTGTGCTGAGAGTTCAAGTACAATGATCAAGACACAATTTTTCAAGATGGGCATGAAGGAAGAATCAAACTTAGCGCATTTGATTCAAGCTAAGAGGGAGCTAATTTAGAAAGCCATGCCCACACAAGCATCAAAAATTCAGAATTCGAGAGTAATTCATTGAACCATGTGCACGCATGGCATAAAACTGGACCTGCATTGTTTAGTTTGTTTTGGACTATATTTATTTAAGTTTATTTTGATATTTTTCGAGTAGAATAGGATTTCTTTATGTTATGTTGAGAAACTAGTTGGAAATGAACTATGTGCCTCAGACACATAAGTTCATCATTGGCAGAGAAGTTAATGCATAAGGTCAAGAACTAATAACTGCCCAATCTGCAGCCTCAGACATACCTGATCATCACAGGCCCATTTGGGGTAAAGGAGCAGCTATAAGAAGAAAGCCTACTCAACTTTAGCCATTTTTGTATAAGTCATAGAATCAGTAGGAAATAGGACCGTTGCTTATTATCCTATATAAGCCATCTATTCATGTATTGTAAATCAGAACTCAATCAATAAAATATTGTTCATCATTTTTACATATTTCATCATGGTATCAGAGCAGAGAGCGAGCCTGTAAATTCAAAGGCCAAAAAATTTCAGATTCAAACCATGTCTCAACATGCAGACAACACCAAGATCACCAACATCATTCTCAATGGCAACAAGAACTACATACCCTGGTCCAGATCTCTTACGATCGGTCTCAGTGGTAAAGGCAAAGTGCAGTTCATCTCAGGCACCAAAGAAAAACCAAAACCCTTAGACCCACAGAAACCAACAGAGGCAGAGATAGCCAAAACAGAGGAAAGAGTAGAATAGGATTTCTTTATGTTTGCCTATATAGGGTATTCATTGTACAAACAATATAACGAAAATATATTATTTTGAGAGATTAATTATAAAGTGAAAATTCATTTTCAATCTTGCTCTTAATTGAATTATCCAGAACTTATCAAAGATTTTCAATTTTTATGGCGTTCAAAACTTCCACCCATGATTCTTGATTCAAGAAATCATTGGGTCAAAGTTCTTCATCTGATTTTAACTTTCTTGGGATCCATATCAATCTTGTTATGGGTTTCAGGGTACATCATACAATAGAGGTTCACATCAATTGGTATCAAATTTTTGGCTCTAAAATCAGGTTTCATTTTTTAACTTCATGTTTGTTTTCAAGTTCTAATTTCTTGTGTCTTTTTCATTGAGTCTTCATAACATTCTGAGACATTTTCATAAAAAAATTGCACCAAGAACATTCAAAAATTGTTTAGTGCAATAAGTCTAGTGCACCAATGCAATTTTATTTATTTATTTATTATTTTTTTGGTTTCTTGCCTTGTGATTGATCTATTCCATTAAGAAGGTAGCAGAAAAAAAAAGTTCAAAATCAAGAGAAGTCATAATGATATTACCAATTCCAAGAATTCTTCAAAAGTAAAAGAAAGAACAAAATTCAATTTCAAGAATTTTTTTTTTCTTTGAATTCTTGTGGTGTTATTTTTTTAAGAAAAGCCGTCTTTAGTACTATTTGATACATAAATCATCATTGAAAATTGATCTTATAGTGAAAAAGGCATAAATCAATTTCAAGAAATCTTTTCTTGAGTTTCTTTTGGTGTTTTTCATTTTTCTTGTGATCTTTTCTTCTTAAATCTTTTCTCAAGTCTTGTTATCTTCTTAAGTTCTTGCGGGTTTGGATATTGCAAAGATTGAATTCTTGATTGAATTTATTTAGTTCCTTAGACAACTTGACAAAGAAAGCATAAAAGAAAAAAAAAATACGAGAATTGTGAGCTTATTATTGGGAAAAATCCAATATAGAGTGAAACATTCGAGAGTAAACACGTGAGGTTACTTTTCCTAGTTATTTAAAATGTCTGGCAATGGAGATTCAACATCTAGGAAGGAGAACAACCAATTCTTTATGTTGTAAGCAATGCAAGATTAATTTGAGAGGATGAATGTGGTGTTTGGAGAATTTAAGGATGGAATGAATAGGTAGGATATAGTGATTACAAACTTACAAAGAAACAATCAAAAAGAGTTCCTAATGTTAGGAGGCAAGATAGACATGATCCTATCCCCACGACTGAATTTGATGATGAGAATAAAGTAGAAAGTGATAATGAGGATGACCAAATCTCGATGGCTTAAGTGGGTATGATGAGGAATAGAGGAGATGGACTGAAAAGGGGGCCTAGAGAAGACCCTAAAGACCAAGATGGAAATAGAGTTGATTGAAACTTGGATAGTATAAGATGAAAATACCTTCTTTACAAAGTAGAAACAATCTTAAGTTTATTTGGAATTGAAGAAGAAGTTTGAATTGATCTTTGATTATCATGACTATTCGAAGTGGAAAAAGGTGAAGCAGCAGTGATTGAATTCACTTATTATGCATTAATATGGTAGAATCAATTAGTGACAAATAGGAGGAGAAATAACGAGAGACATGAAAATTAGGTGAATTAAAAACTCTCATGATGAGGAAATTTGTATCTAGTCATTACTGCAGGGACCTTTATAAAAAATTACAGAGCTTTATTTAATGTTCAAGGAGTATAGAGGATTAACATAAGAAAATGGAGGTAGCTATGATTTAGGCTAACGTTTTGGAGGATAGGGAGGCCGCAATGGCTAGGTTTTGAATAGATTAAATAGGGATATAGCTAACGTTGTTGAATTACAGTACTATGCGGAGTTGAAGGACATGGTGCATATTATGAAGGTAGAGAGGCAATTGAAAAGAAAAAGGAGAAGAAAAGTGTTATTTGGGTTCTAATCCTCCTTAGAAACAAAAGTGGGGTGGTAGTAGTAATAGTAGTAGTAATGAGGTTGTTTCAAA
>CAIGRQ010313420.1:0-16322 GCA_903798375.1 Fraxinus sp. D2006-0159
AAAGTAGGAAAAATTTTGAATTTAAGAAAATGAATTTTTAAAGAATTGGTTCAAATAAAGACTATAGTATTTCAAAAAGACTTTTTATTTTTAAAGATCATCTTGATATAATAAAGAGATCTTCAAATTTTGAAAAGTTCTATCTCTACGCACTTCAACGAATTCTTTACTTTTTGCTCTCTATTTTTTTTTCATGATCATATATTTTTTCTCCCTAACTTTCAATTATCGTGATATTTTTTTAAACGTCAATTGATAAAATATTTAAGATAATTCTCCTCATTACCACTGAGGTGAGTATCCGACTGTATGCGCAAGTTGGCTCGAACATCCACTGTTATTAAAAAAAAAAAAAAAAATTCAACATAATAAGAATAATTTAAATATAATTTGGACAATTTAAATAGTAGAGCATTGAAACTTGAAATTCTATAAATATTCAAAATGTTTAGCTTGCTCGAGATCCAAATTAAAGTAGTAGTTAGGTCAACCTAGTGCACTCATTTATCCAATGCGAAGTTTGCTTCCATTCGTACTCCTTTTATTTTTTCAACTCAAAGACTAAAGCCCTATTTGATTGAGCAAATTTTTCCTAGAATTAGGAAAATAAATTTCGTTTTCTTGATTTTGGCTTGTTTGATTGTCAAAATTTTCTAAAGAAAATACTTTCTCCACACCCCTATTTTCCTCAAATTTGGTGACGTGGGAAAAACTTTTCTAGGCTGCTCCTTTTTTTTTTTTTTTGTCTATGAAAAATGAAAACAAATTTCATAGACAATTTTCATGTAAAATAAAGTCAAACGAACACTAAATTTTAATGAAAAATAATAATTTTTTTAGGAATTTTTTTTTTTGTATTTTTTTGGCAATGGAAACAAATTTTATAACCAAATGTGGAAAAAATTATCACTTTAATAGATAATTTTCAAGTTAAACGAACACAAAATTTAAAAAATTTTATGATGAAAAATTATACCAATCAAACACACTAATTACAATTCCCAGTAAAACAATTTTTAAGAAAATCTTTTTCCTGTAAAATATTTTCTTTCCATTCTTACAATCAAACGGACACTAAACAAATTTTCCTAAAAGTTAGCAAACACAAAATATATGTTTGTTGCTGCATGAGAACCAATATGCGGATTTGTTGGGCCCAAGTGGCTATAAGACCCATAGGCTAGAAGGTCTTAGGTTAGAGACACTGCAATATAATTTTGAGCAAATCCATTTGTACATAAATGGATTTGTCAGAACTCCAACATGCCCCATGTGAGTAACCACCCCCAGTAAAATATTGAAAACAAACAAAAAAACAAAACTTACCCACCTCCCTGCTTCGAGTATCTGTTCTGTGCATTGTGCTTCTGTACGTGAAGCAGAATTCTACAATTTTCCCTCTAGTTAATTTTGATAATCACTGAAGTGTGAACAAAATTTAATAAAGGTCATTAAAGTATTTGTTTTACATATTTAATTAGTCTCTAAATTTAATAATAATTTTATCATTGATTACTTGGTTTAAAAAAAGAATTGCAAGGAGGATCATTAAAAGTATGAAAGTTAATTTGTGGAAAGAAACTTGACACTTTTCACATGATTTTTCAAAAAAATGGTGACACAGTTTAACTCTTTGCTTGTTTTTCTTGCAATATCTAGTGCTTTAACTATTTCCAAGATTCTTAATTAAAATAATTGAAATCAATCCAGACAATTTAACATATTACATGTCAATGCTTAAAACAGAGAACAAATTTGGAGATAACAACAAAAGAAAAAAGGGTAAACATGAAGCTAAACATTGATGTCTGTGCTGAATAAGCAACAGAGTAGAAAACCTCTAAAGATTTGATGATTTCCCGGCAATGTCAATGACAAATCGGTATTTAACATCATTTTTAGCGAGTCGCTCAAAGGCTTCATTAATTTGATTGGGCATGACAACCTCAATCTCACATGTTATGTTGTGTTTCCCACACGCGTCCAACATCTCTTGCGTCTCTTTTATGCCTCCTATGATGCTCCCCTTCACAGCTCTCTTCCCTGTCAAATTTATGAAAAAATAAGTTGAATTTTGTTTGTTTAACTTGCTCTTGCATCCCAATCAAGAGATCTGATTGAGCCATATGCCTCAATCTTTTGCCTTTTACTGATGAAATAATGATACAAAAACAAATCTTAAGGATATTCAGAGCCTTACCAAATATCAGAGGGAAAGATGGAAGTTCCAGGGGCTTTTCTGGTGCACCTACTATCGCTAAAGTGCCATTTACTTTCAACAACTCTAAGGTCGGTCCAAGAGAGTGCTCGGCTGATACTGTATCCAAAATAAAGTCAAGAGTCCTACTCTTAGACTGCAAAAATTAGAACCTAATCATTTAAAAGAAGTGTCATTGTGCATGTTTTTATGACATCGTATTTCAAAGACATGTTTCAGATTTTTCGTACAGATTCTTTCCTTTTATAGTTATTCATAACTTGAGAAATAGGATCGTAAACAATACATGGTGAGATATCAAACCTGCATTTGTTCAGGATTGGTACTTATTATGAAATCATCAGCACCCAATCTCTCTTTAGCTTCCTTCTCTTTGGATGGAGATGTGCTAATAATAGTTACATGGTGACCAAATGCCTTGGCAAATTTTACAGCAACATGGCCTAGACCTCCAAGACCTACTATCCCGATTCTTTTACCCCGCGACTCCAACAAGTTGCCATCTTTTAGGGGATTAAACACAGTAATTCCAGCACACAATAGTGGAGCTGCTGCATCCATCGGCAAGTTTTCCGGTATGCGTACCACAAATCTTCATCACAGATAATGTTGACACAAGTAATACAATTAAAATTTAAAAATAAAGCTAGTATAACTAAAGTTCAAAACACAAAGAGTTCTGCAGCTCTTGCATCATTTCACTAGATATGATACCTATGATCTGCTACAAGAAACTTGGAGTAGCCACCATACGTGATGCTACCATCCCAAAAAATGCCATTGTATGTAAACCGAAGTTGGTCGCAGTAATTTTCTTGTCCATCTTTGCAGTACTCACAGTTCAAGCATGATGCTGCCAAGCACCCTACTCCTGCCCTATCACCTACCTTAAAATTGGACACATCGCTGCCCACTTTCGTTATAATCCCTGTAATTTCATGACTGCAACATATTATAAGAACAGATTCGTTAATATTACAACGTAGAAGTAGAAAAAAGCCTATTACACTTGCCAATTATCTTGTACAATCATGCTCAATCTAATATACTAACAAGTTATTAGGGCTCTGGATCGGTTAAGGAATAAACTAATCAATATAACGAAGATGAAACTTCTTGAGGATCAAAATGGAGAGAGAAAATGAAGAGTAGACTCTTTTGTAATATGTAGAATGGCCTTCTTTTTCAATATCTCGAAAATGGTCTTTCTTCAAAATCGTGTCAGCAGCTCCTCGTGACCCTGTTGAGCTTATGGGCAGCCTCCTTGTAAAATTAAGATTAATTGTTGATTTTGACTTCAATTTTTATCGACTTATAAGCTACACCAAACAAACATGAGATAAAAATTGTAGAAGTATGCTATTTTTCCATTTGACCATTAAAAAATATTGGCTAAGAACCAAAAACTTAAATCTACAACAGCATCCTTATTTCACACACCCTCACAGTAGCCTTCTTTAATACCAACTTCAACTGGCAGTCTTGCCTGCACTAATTTTTCTACCTTTTTAATGTTTGTATTGAACAAATTTATCTTCATTAATCAGTCAATCACTGCAAGGACTTTTTTGGGTTTCAATTTTCCAAAATTTTCTCCAATCAGAATTCATTTTTGAGAAAATAAAGACTCTTTGACTAAGAATAATCTATATGCATGCAATGCAATTAATTGGTGGATTACCCGGGTACAATAGGGTACATAGTGGAGCCCCAATCGTTCCTGACTTGGTGGAGATCAGTATGGCATATCCCACAGTACAGGATTTCTATGGTTACATCGTTCACCCCATTTTCTCTGCGTATTACAAAAACCTAGATTCAGCAAATACTATCAACTTAAAACCATACACATACATTTCCTGCATATACCTGTGTATATATAATCTATAGATATACCTGCGCTTGAAGGTGTAAGGTGTGATGTTGCCAGAGGGGTCGTGAGCAGCCCACCCCGAAACAGTCAGCGTGTGGTTTGGACTTGTCTGAGCCATCACAGACTACAGAGAAAGATCGAAGATAAGAGTTGCAAATTGCAATGTAAATGGACCTATATATTGGTGGAATCATTTCATTGTAAGAAGGAGCACTTGGAGAAAACAATATTTTATCGAGTTAATTGCATGTTAGGGTGCGAGGCTGCTGGTTGCAGGTGGGGATGAGTAGGTAGGTAGAAAAAAGATAATTTCACATGAGCATCCAGATGTGATTTCATTTAATTAATTCTATGTCCTAACAACTCTCCAAGAAATTGACGTTTTCATTTAAAATATATGCCAGTCTCGATCCACTCATGCTCAATAACAATTCATTGCACAATAGTTTATATTTATTTCCTCCTATATTTGAAGCATGTTTGGCAAAGATTTTATTAGAATATATATAAGTTGTGGTTTTTAGAAATATATGGATAAAAGTAGGTAAAAACTGTGGTTAAAAATTTCTTAGATAAAAATATAACTTAACCTACTTATAAGTAAATATTACCAGACGGGTTTGTCTACACGTACATAATTTTATGTATATAATGGTGTCCACACCCTCACATGGAGGGGACCCACTTCGAGTAGTATAATTCTTACCAGACAAACATGCTCCTTTTCACATACGAAGTTGTTGACCAGGGCTCTTGCATATTCTGACGGAACTATTCGAAGTGAGCCCCCTCCATGTGAGGCTGTGGACGTCATTATGTACATAAAATTATGTACAAATAGTATAATTCTTACCAGACATACACGTGCCTTTCACATATGAAGTTGTTGACCAGGGTTCTTGCATATTCTGGTTGTCCTGTCCAGGCTAGGATTGAATTATATCTGTCCTTGTCTACGTGTTGCCAACGGAAATACAAACGACTTTGTTGCTTAACTAGGAGTCCAGGTTATGTTTAGAAATATTCGGAAAAAGTTATTCTTTCCTTCTTATCCTCCAGTCGACTATGTATGCGTGCAAGTGCACAAAGAGGACAAGTTATTCTCTCCTATATTTGGACAATTGGACCTCTAAGTCGCTCATGGCATCTAGTTTTTTGAATATGAGCATGTTTAGTTGTAGAGGAACCGAGCCGATTCCTAAATGAAATTATGGGGCTGTCTAGTAACCATTTTCAGCAAATTTCAAGGAAAAAATGGACCGTTAGAGAATAGCTGTGGGTCTCACCTGTGAGAGGTGAAGTAAAAAATGACGGATATAGGTAGAACCAATTGTACTATTTCTAATGCTACTATCAAACTTGAACCAAGTCGAAAATCCATCAAATTAAGAATAATTGCTAAGTTTAAGCCGTTGGGTCTTACCAATCCTTAAATTAGGCTATGATGTCATCAATTTTCTATTAATCGATTATTTCATAATGAATACTAATATAATTATAGGAAAACTTATTGTCCCATTACACTTTGTCATGATAGACGAATTTTCATAAATAAGTGACTATGATTTAAAATAATGTTACATTTTTATTTTTGAAGGTCGATAATTATTTATTTAAATAGTGTTTAGTTAAATTTATTAAAATGTTTAAATTGTTGATGGAAGATAAAACTTATTTATTTATTTATTCTTTTAACTTAAGTTTTTTTTAATCTTGGTTGTGGTTTCTAAAGACTGGATTTGATTCTTTGAATTCTACTCCGTTGAACTCCCATTTTCTAAAATTCATTTTTTTATAAGTTCATTTTCAATACATAGTTGAGATTTATACTTTTTATTAACTTTTAATCACATATATATTTCATCAATGTTTATCGAAATTTACTAAAAACATGATTGTTATCAAACTAAAATAGGGTCTTGTTTATGACTTGAGCATTGCCATAATAGTCTAATGAACACAAGACTCATAGGCTTTAGTCAAAGAAAGTCCTTATAATAATCAACCATTCTATAAAATATACCGCCATAATTGAATCTTAGACATCCCATAATACTATCGCTAGCAAGACAAAAAATCTAACCACTAAATATTCTCTATGGTCATTCTCATTTTCAATTGGTCACACTCAATGATTAAAATTTTCTACTTCGAGTAGGTAACTAATATAAACATAAGTCATAATCAATATTCTTTTAAGATGTTTGAATACCATGTCTAATGACCATCTACTATGTTTTCAAGACAACTTTACGTTATATAATTCTACCCACCTTCGAGACAACTTTACGTTGTAATGAAAATGAAAATTAATTGAGTAAATTGATGTGCCACGAAATTTACCAATTCAATCATTACAAGATGACATTCTTGCCTATTTACTCCAATGAAAAAAGGATGAATGTAATTTCTAAATGAAGACAAAATCTAAATAAAAGAATATTAAATTTTAATTAAGTTAGATTAGTGTTAATCCATTACAATTAGAATTAATCCTGGTGTCTGAATTCAGTATGGGCCCTGAGAATGGTTATTAGTGTGTTAAATCGGTCTATTACATTTTTGGGTCTTTTATTAAGGGAACAATATATATCTAAGATAGTTACTATATACAATTTCAATTTTGAAAAACTAGTTTTAAACATTATATAATAAATATGTAAATATACGTTCTCCTAAAACCAAACATTTAGTTACGACATCTTTCCAAATCAATACGTCTCTCAATGTCAACCCACTGTGAGAACTCCTTGGTGTCAAAATTCTCGATCCCCACCGATGAAATTTGGCTCCATCAAAATTGGTGTATTATTGAGGTCACAGATTGGAAGCGATCATAGATGCAGGGATTATAGAAGTTAAGGAATTAAGTTTGGTCATCGTCTTGAAGTACTTTTGATCTAATTCGAAGTCACAGTTTGGTGAATGAATACATTGTATTTTAACTGGATCTTCCAATATTTCAGGTTACATTAATCGATCATTCCAATTTTTCTTCAAGAGAAATGTTCTACCACAACTCGACTCCCCTCTGCCGTCTCACCATTCATCATCGATGTCGACTTTGTGGTGCTGATAGATAGAAATGAATTGTGGAAAGCAGAATAGAGGTTGACGGTAGCCCGTAGCCGTTGTGGTGGAAGTAGAAAAAATATCAAATTGAGAAACGAAAACCAAGGACTAGACTGATAAGACAGCAAAGACAACGTAACAATAGCCAAAACATCATTGCCTTATACTTTACTCCATCGTCCTGCATGGCAAAGTCCAGCGGTGATGATTCACAATTGGTGAATGAAAACATGTTATTGTAACTTGATCTTCCAATATTTCAGGTCACAATAATCGATCGTTCCAATTTTTCTTCAAGATGAATGTTCTACCACAACTCGACTCCCATCTGCCGTCTATCTATTCATCATCGATGTCGACTTTGTGGTGCTGATAGATAGAAATGAATTGTGGAAAGCAAAATAGAGGTTGGCGGTAGCTGTTGTTGTGGAAGTAGAAAAGATATCAAATTGGAGAATCGAAAACCAAGGACTAGACTAATAAGACAGCAAAGATAACGTAACAATAGCCAAAACATCATTGCCTTAGACTTTACTCCATCGTCCACGGTCCAGCGACGATGATGTACTTCGAAAAATATTGCTTCCGTGGCCGCAGCTGCAACGTCGATAGAAGCTTCATTTTTTCCTCCTTTTGGAAACTCTTCAACTCAATAATAGAGTAGCTTCTAAAAAAATTGGGTTTCGATTGATGTGGTTGGGAGGAACTCACTTATAATTGAAACGATTTCTTCAAATTCACGGCTTAATTGTTACCTTATTGTCTGCTTCAATTTCATAGTTGTGACCTATTTTTCATGAAATATGAGATACATGAATGTGTCTTTGCACTTGTTATTAAAGCAAAATGTTTGCTTTGATATGTACAATTTATACCTACAAAGTATGCCTTATATCGACGCAGAATGAGAGTCGTGACTGTATTTAGTAACTTGTCATCAGTGCACATTAACCTGTGACCAGTGCAAATTGAACTGTGACCTGTGACATATCAGAATATGAAATATGAACAAAAATAGTTACCTATGACCATTATACATTCACTAGTGACCGATGACTTGTGCATATTGACTGTGACATAATTCAAAATGCAAAATGTGAACATAAAATTGTGCACATCTGTGACCTGTGATCAATGACATGTTAGCAATGCACATTAACCTATGACATAAATTAGAATATAAAATGTGAAAACACAAATCAGCGACATGTTATCATTTCACATTTACCAGTGATCTATGACCCGTAACATAATTCAAAATGCAAAATGTGAACATAAACTAGTAAATTGTGACTAGTGCACATTTACTTGGGACCTATTGATGTGATCCATGATACGTTGGAAAATCGTGGCAATGATCCGTTGATCGTTGAGAAAGGGCTAATGACTCGATCGCGAGCGAAGCGGGTCAAAGAAGCAATGTGACTACTTGGTCAAGCCACAGTGGTCAAAACAATGATCATGGCAAGAAAAGGGATAAGTTTCATGTTGGGTTTGGAAGAAGAAACGAGATGGATCAACTTGGTGCAAACAACATGCGAGGAGCTGAGGAGTGAAGCTATGCGACCGCATAGCACATTTATGCATGTGGTCTCATGCATAGATACCAAACCAAATGAAGACTAATTGAAGTGGCCTATGCGATCGCATGGGTTACACCTATGCGGCCACGTAGTCCAAACTCGGACGTGTTTTTTCCCATTTTCGCGTCATCTTCTATTTTAGTTAAAACTCTTGTATGGAATGTTTTTCATGTCTTTGAGAGTTAAATTCTGTTTTTACCTAGGTTTTATAGGTTTCCTATATATAGGACTCATTATATTCATTGTAAGACACACAATTATTAAGATATTATCGCGAGACTAATTTGTTTTCTTCTTGTTCTTTATTGAATTAATTTTGAATTTATCAAGAATTAATTTTTTGTGGCGTTCTATAAATTCAAGTAAGGTTCATAAGTTTCGTGACCACAGGGTCAAGATATCGATAGCAATTATCTTGGTTCTTTGATTCAATAATTTATTGGGTCGAGTTTTTAAACATTGATTCTTGGCTTTTTTGGGATTGTTCTAATTTGTCGTGGGATCCTTAACTACAATTGCTACATGGATTTGCATCAATTGGTATCGGAGCAAAGCTCCAAAAATCAATGTTATAATCTAGTTAATTTCCTTATTGTTTGAGTCTTTTTTTTTTTCAATTCTTCGTGTTCTTCACGTTCTTCATTTTTTTTTTTGAGTCTCCAATCCATAAAATACAAAAAAATAAAAATAAAACGTGTTTGTGTGCTAATCTAGCATCCAAATGAGTTTATGTTTCTTTTACTGGTATCTAGTTGAATTTTCGAGTAAAAAAATGAAAAATTCGGAAAAATATTGCCTGCAGCATACAAGTTCATTTTTGAGTAAAAAAAATCTCAAATTCAAAAGTGTCCAATCAGAATTCAAGAAATACATTTTTTTTGAATTCATCTATAGCGTTTCATTCAAATTCAAATTCCTACTTTTTGAGTCATTCTATATCACTTTCCTTGCTCAATTCTTTGTTTGGGCTCCACAAAGGTTAAAATATTGACTGAGATCAAATTAATTTTTTGAAGCACTTGCAAGAAAGCATTAAGTGAAAAAAGACAGAGTTGTAAGACTAATAGAGGGAAAAAGCTAATTTGAGTGATACACGAGCGTATACACATGAGGCAAATATCAAAATAGATTTAGGATGTCTAACATGGACGGTTCTACTTCAAACGGGAAGGATAACCAAGTCAACATGTCGGATTAAGTTGATACGGCAGTTCGAAAGGTTGTTTGAGGATGATGTTTGAGGATGTGAGAGACAGATTTGATAGGTAAGATACATTGCTTGCTAATTTACATCGGGAACAATTTAGAAAAACTCCTAACGCAAGGAGGCAAGGAAGGCGGGACCATATAGTGGAATATGCTGGTGATTGGGAAGTGGATAGTGATATTTAGTGCTGATGCATTGGTGGATGTGGAGTTAGGAAGAATGATGGATAGATGTGTTAGGCATGAAAGAAGCGGTAGATATCTTATTGGAGATGGTATTGAAAGAAATATAAGCAACATCAAGATGACAATTCCTTCATTCAAAGGAATGAATTATCCGGAGGCATACTTGAAGTGGGAAAAGAAAGTGGAGTGGATATTTGAGTGCCACAACTACTCAGAGGAAAAGAAGGTAAAAGTTGTGGTGCCTTAATTTACCAATTATGCTATTATTTGGTAGGATCAAGTAGTAACATCTAGGAGGAGGAACCATTAGAAACCTATTAATACTTGGGAAGAATTGAAGGCTATCATGAGGAAGAGGTTTGTGCCTAATCATTATTATCGAGAATTTCATCAAAAATTGCGAAGCCTCTACCAAGATTCTGGAGTATGGAGGATCATCACAATGAGATGGAGATTACGATAATTAGAGCAAATATTGAGGATGATAAGGAGGCCACCAAGGCCTGATTTTTGAATGGTTTGAATATGAATATAGCTAATGCGGTAGAATTACAACATTATGTGGAGTTGGAAGACATGTTACTTGTAGATATGAAGAAGGAAAGACAATTGAAGAGGAAGGGGACAGCTAGATATTCATTGGGTTCTTCGGGTTCTAATTCATTTTAGAAATTGAAGTGGGATAATAATAAAGGTGATGGGGTTGCTTCAAAGGGTAGGATTGAGCTACCGAAGGGAATGGAGAAAGTTACTAGCAAGACTAAACCCAAGATGGATTCCCAACCATCTAGGAATCAGGATATCAAATGTTTTAGGTGCTTGAAATCGGGATACATTGCTTCTCAATATCCAAACAAAAGGACGATGATCTTACAAGACAATAGAGAAGTTCTTAGTGATAGTGAGGGTTGATATGATGACATGCCAAATTGGAAGAAGCTAGTAATGGTGAGGAAGTGGAGTATGCAGTGGGAGAACTATTGGTTACACGGTGAGCTCTTAGTGCTTAAATCAAAGTGGATGACTTGGAGTAACAAAGGGAGAACATATTTCATACGAGGTGCCACGTCAACAACAAAGTATGTAGTATGATTATTAATGGGGGGGATAGTTGTACCAATGTGGCTAGCACAACACTTGTTTAAAAAAATTGGGATTAACTATGCTAAAACATCCTAGGCCTTATAGATTGCAATGGTTGAATGAGTGTGGAGAGATTAAGGTGAATATGAGAGTATTAGTGAGTTTTTTAGTTGGAAGGTATCATGATGAAGTGATGTGTGATGTAGTTCCTATGCATATCGGGCATATTTTGTTGGGAATGTCATGACAATATGATAGGAAAGTGATTCATAACTGGTACATAAACAAGTACAACTTTACTAAAGATGGGAAATCTATTACTCTTGTACTGTTGATACCACAAGAAGTTTATGAAGATCAAATCAAGTTGAATGAGATTGACATTTCACAACACGAGAGCAAGAGAGAAAATAGTGAGATGGCTAAAAGTGAGAAAAAAAAGTAGAGCCACAAGAAAGAAAAGTAAAAGAGTCTTGTGAGATGAGAGCAAAGTCGAAAGTGAATTTCTTTACAAAAGGGAGTGAGTTGAAGAGGGCGGTAGTTGAGAGCCGGGATATGGTCTTGTTGGTTTATAAGGAGCCATTCCTCAATATTGAGTAATCTAACATACCCTTCCTAGTTTGGCTACTTCTTTGTTGCAGGAATTAGAAGATGTGTTCCCTGAAGACATGTCTAGTGGGCTACCATCCATTCGAGACATTGAACATCAATTTGATTTCGTACCTGGAGCTTTCATTCCAAACATGCTAATTTATAGGAGTAATCCCGAGGAGGTTAAGGAACTCTAAAGGCAAGTGAAAGATTTGATGAGTAAATGGTATGTGAGGGAGGGTACGAGTCCATGTGTCGTGCCAGTACTACTTGTACCAAAGAAAGATGGAACTTGGAGTATGTGTCAGCTGCAGGGCCTTCAACAATATAATGGTAAAGTATCGTTATCTTATTCCTAGGTTAGATGATATACTAGATGAATTACATGGATCATGCATATTTAGTAAAATTGATCTTAAAGGTGGTTATCATCAAATAGGATGAGGGAATAAGATGAATGAAAAACTGTTTTTAAAACTAGATATGGGTTGTACGAGTGGTTGTTATGTCATTTGGACTTACTAATGCATCTAGCACATTTATGAGATTAATTAATCATGTTTTACATGCATTCTTAGGTAAATTCATAGTAGTTTACTTTGATGATATATTGGTATATAGTAAGGATTTAAATGAACATATAGTACATTTGAGATGTGTGCTTGTAGTCTTAAAGCAAGAACAATTTTATGCTAATTTTAAAAAGTGTAATTTTGCATGGAAAATATTGTTTTCCTTAGTTATGTCGTTAGTGTTATGGGTGTTGAAGTGGATGAGGAGAAAATCGGAATCATTAAGGAGTGGCCAACACCTAAAAGTATAAATGAACTAAGAAGCATCCATGGGTTAGCTAATTTTTATAGGCGTTCTGTAAAAGATTTTAGTATACTTGCCAACAACTCACGAAAATTATTAAGAAAGTGTAGGATTTCATTGGAGTGTTGAACAAGAACATGCTTTTAATACTATTAAAGATAGGTTGTGTACCGCACCGATTTTATCGTTACCTAACTTTAACAATACTTTTGAGATTAAGTGTGATGCCTCAAGAATAGGTATTGGAGATGTCTTAATGCAGGAATGAAGACCAATAGCTTATTTTAGTGAAAATCTAAATGGAGTAGCTCTCAACTATCCTACATATGACAATGAGTTGTATGCACTAGTTCGAGCTTTGAAGACATGGCAGCACTACTTGTGACCAAAGGAGTTCGTGATTCACACCAATCATGAGTCATTGAAGCATTTAAGGGGTCAATGCAAGCTAAACAAAAGACATGCAAGGTAGATGGAGTTCATCAAGATATTTTCATATGCTATTCAGTATAAATAAGGTAAAGAAAATGTGGTAGTGGATGCATTGTCAAGGAGGTACGTATTTCTATCGTCTTCAGGTTCTAAATTGCTAGGATTTGAATATGTTAAGGACATGCTAATGATCCAGATTTTTCTAATATATATACGAATCATGTGATAAGGGTGCTATGGATAGATTCTTAAGGCATGATGGTATTTATTTCGGGAAAATAAGTTATGTGTTCCTAAATGTTCAATGAGAGAATTATTAGTACGTGAGTCATATGTCTAATGAGTTATTTTGGGGTTAAGAAGATCTTAGAGATGCTAAGTCAACGTTTTTATTAGTTTAAGATGAAAGTATATGTTGATCGGATTTGTAGTAGATGCGCTACTTGTAAAAAGGCGAAATATAAGGATTTACCTCAGGGTTTATATACACCATTACCTATCCCTAGTGAACCTTGTGTTGATGTGTTTATGAATTTTGTGTTGGTTTTACCCATGACTAAGAAATGAAGGGATTCTATATTTGTGCTGGTAGATAGATAGATTTTGCAAGATGATACATTTCATTCTATGTCATAAAATCAATAATGCTACCAATATTGCGAATTTATTCTTTAAGGAAGTAGTGTGCTTACATGAGATTCCTAAAAACATTGTATAGGATAGGGATGTTAAAAACCTTAGTCACTTTTGGAGGATTTTATGGAATAAGTTAGGGACCAAGTTATTATTCTCTACAACTTGTCACCCACAAATTGATGGACAAACTGAGGTAGTTAATAGGACTATGATGTAATTGTTACGTACCATAGTTAATAAAAACTTAAAGAGTTGGGAGAATTGTTTACCATTCATTGAATTTGCATATAATATGGCCACTACTACTTACTCGCATTTTGAAATTGTATACGGTTTTAATCCACTAACACCTTTGGATTTAATTCATTTACCTATGAACGAAAGGGGTAGTTTAGATAGAAAGAAGAAGGCTGACTTGGTAAAATCCCTCCATGAAAAGGTAAAGTTGCAAATTGAGAAGAAAAATGAACATTATGCTTCTCAAGCAAACAAGGGTCGAAAGCATGTTACATTTGAGCCAAGAGATTGGGTTTGGGTGCAGTTGAGGAAATAACATTTTCCAGAACATCGAAAGTCGAAATTGCAGCCACGGGAAGATGGTCCATTCCAAGTCCTTGAAAAGATCAATGACAATGCCTACAAATTAGATCTTCTAGTTGAGTATAACGTTTCGATTACTTTTAACGTCTCTAATTTTTCTCTCTTTGATGCAGGTATAGATTCGAGGTCGAATCCTTTAGAAGAGGGAAATGTTGACACGATCCATGATACGTGGGCAAGTTCGGCCAATGATCTGTTGATTGTTGAGAAATGACTAATGAACAGGTCGCAGGCGAAACGGGTCAAAGAAGTTATGAGACTACTTTCTCAAGCTACGGTGGACGAAACAATGATCACGGTAGGCAAATGGACAAATTTCGTGTTGAGCTTGGAAGAAGAAACGAGATGGATTAACTTGGTGCAAGCAACGGGCGAGGAGCTGAGGAGTAAAGCTATGCGACCGCATGCATAAGTAGCACACTTATGCATGCGGTCGCATGCGTAGATACCAAACTAAATGGAGGCTATTTGAAATGGCCCATGTGATCGCATGGGTTATACCTATGCGGCCGCATAGTTCAAACCCGGACGCGTTTCTTCCAATTTTCGCATAATTTTCTATTTTAGTTAAAACTCTTGTATTGAATGTTTTTGATACCTTTGAGACTTAAACTCCATTTTTACCTAGGTTTTATGTGTTCCTATATATATGACTCATTATATTCAATGTAAGAAACACAATTATTGAGATATTATCACGATGCTAATTTGCTTTCTTCTCGTTCTTCATTGAATTAATTTTGACCTTATCAAGAATTAATTTCTTGTGGCGTTCTATAAATTCAAGTAAGGTTCATAAGTTTTGTGATCATAGGGTCAAGATATCGATAGCAATTATCTTGGTTCTTTGATTCAATAATTTATTGGGTCAAGCTTTCAAATGTTGATTCTTGGCTTTCTTGGGATTGTTCTAATTTGTCGTGGGTTCTGTAGTTACAATTGCTATGTGGGTTCGCATCATCTATGAATATTTACATGCGACCTTAAATTAGAATGCAAAATGTGATCGGTGAATAGTGACATGTTAGCGGTGCACATGACCTGTGGCATAAATTAGAATGTAAAGTGTGAAAATATAGATCAGAGACATGTGACCATTGCACATTGACCAATGACTAGTGACATGTGATCAGTGACATTGACCCGTGACCAGTGACCTTTGGCCTGTGACATAAATTAGAATGCAAAATGTAAACAAAAAAAAGTGACTTGTAACTTGTGCACAATAACTTGTAACCTTAAATCAGAATGGAAAATATGATAATCAAATCAATGAACTGTAACAAGTACCCATAAATCAGAATGCAAAATGTGAATATAAATTAGTGAACTCTGGCCTGTGGACAATGACATGTGATCTTTGTACATCGACTGGTGATCTGTGACCTTCAATTAGAATGCAAAATATGATCTTAACATCAGTGAATTGTGAAAAGTGAACATAAACCTTTGACTTGTAGCATATAACAATTTAAACGACACACACACACACACACACGCTAAAATACAATACCTTCAAAATGAATAAAATTCCATCACCAACATTAACAAACTAAAACAACTACATTACTTAAATCGAACACAAATCCCAGTCATAAACCTTACAATTGTTTAAATAAGAAATCGATGTTGAGTTGAAAATACAGTAGTCCATATAGGAACAATCAATTTATCACAATGTTATCTCCCTTCTACTTGCCTTACTTTGTGGTATGTTTAATTTGTCGATGTTTAAATAGTAGAAAAGTTATGTCCAGCTTAGCTCTAGTAGCATCAAATGTCGTTGGATTACTTGAATTCCTTACAAGTAATTGAAACGGCGGACTTCAGATTTGGGGTTAATAACCCAAATGGTCACTGAACTTTGCAAACAGTTTTCACATGGTTACTGAATTTTAAAAATCACCAAAGTCATCACTGAACTTTGTAAAAGGTTTACATGGGGTCACTGAACTTTAAAAATCACCCCAATAATCACTAAACTTTGCAAAACGTTCCCATTAGGTCACTGAACTTTAAAAATCAC
>CAIGRQ010313477.1:0-24364 GCA_903798375.1 Fraxinus sp. D2006-0159
CTCTAATCATCGATACTAGGTCCGAATCATCTATAATCCTTTTGCGACTTAGTCCTCAAACTTTGTATTTGATACAATGGAGCCATTCTCCGCTATCTTTGCATTCGTTTCTTCAATTCTTCATCAAACATTGAGTTTTATCTACGAAATAAAAAATAATACAAATTAGGTAATATTTTATTCAAAAAAGGGTAAAATATCATCATTTAGGACCTCGAATAAGTGTAGAAACTACACTTATTAGTAAGCAAGGACCTTCGTCCTACCAAGACCTAAAGCATGAGATAATTATAGGCTACGACCTAGAAGATTTACTAGTACCTTGAATAAGCAAGAGCTTGTCCTACCTTTATTGGTCCTTAGCACCATTAGCAAGCATAAGGCGAGTTCGAAAAATTATACATATTTGGCCTCTGCTTACCAATCATTCTTACAAGTCACCATAGGGTAATTGAGAACCAAGACCTCCAAGGCCTTAAATAAACAAAGATGTGTCCAGTTTTCGTTAGGTCTATAAATAAACATAATGTGAGTTTTGGAAACAAATTATAGTTTTTGGCCTTTTACTTTCATTAGGTCGAGTCATGTGACCTATAAGCTAGGAAATGCCATGACGGAAGAGTTTAAGCCCTTGTTTGACATTCATTTTTTTCTCACTCTTTCTCATTTTTTCTTCTTTCTTCATTTCAACCACACATTCTATCAATAAAATAATATTACACATAAACCCAAAAATTCTCTTTACTTTTTAACCATACATTCTTTAATCAATTAATATTCTAAATCAAATTTTTCTCCAAAATGTGTGTCAAACACAATCTAAATGTGTGGAAGGATGTCCAGAGTCGGACCTAAAAAGAGGCAACTGCCTCAGGCCCAACTCTTTAGGGGGTCTAAAAGAAAATTTGTTTCCTTTATTTTTTTAAACCCACTAATTAGCTTCAAAACCTCCCACAATTGCTCTAAATCAAAACCTATACATTTTGCAACTTCTCCTAAATTCGACGGCCATTTATTTTTCATGCAGTCTATTTTCCTTGTCCCCTCTTCTAGTAAGTCATTTATTCATTTTCTTAGCTTTTTGAAGTTCTTCATTTGTATATTAATGTGATTTCTAATCTTTACATTATTAGTGGATATTGCTTAAGTTATTGGTTATTACAAGGTTTAAGAGAATTTTTAAAAATTGTTATTTTTCTATATGCTTTTGTACTAAACTCAAGTGAAGAATATGTGCTTTTGGTCACTGTAAATCCATCTCCATATTCGACTCCCTTAAAAGTTCCTTTCACCAACCTAGTGCCCAATCACATAAAATAGGAGGCATGGGTTCAAGAAAATTTTATTGTAGCTCTCTTTGAGTGATTTTCTGTAAAACATGATGATGGTATATATGGATTCAACTGCCTTTGGTTTATGAATTAGGACTTATGAGGGATTCATGAATATATTACTATTGGTTAATTAATTATTATATATATATTTATGTTATCATTCTTATGAATTTATCTTTGCTTTAGTTCATTCACTATTTATTATTGCTGGCATTGTTATTTTTTCCTAAATGGTCTAACACTCTATTTCATGTGTTATATGTAAATATGGTCTATGCTATGTGTTGGTAACAAAAACTCGTATCTTTTAATCATTTTTTTTAAACTAATTTGAATCACATTTTACACTAAAATTTAAGTTAGTGTTAGCTGTTGAGTGACTTGAGTTAACATGGCTCCTAAATATGCGTCTAGAGCTCAAAAAAAGAGAGAAAGAGTAGAGGCATTAATACGAAGCCATCCTAAAGATATAAATATGGACTTTAAGGGCAAGAAAAGAAAAGAAAATGAAGGAATACCAAAAAATCTAGTGATTGTGGAACAACAGAATCAAAATGACAATGATAATGTAAATGAATGAAAAGAGAACGAGGAAATGATAGAACCAGCCAATGTGAATGAATCAAAGCAGAATGATGAAGATAATGTTTAACATGAAGATTTAAATTAAGAGAATTGCTTTTCTTTAAATTATGATGATCCCAGAGTTTACAAATTTAGTACCGTAAAACTTTATAAATGAAAAAAATTGATCGTTTGCTACGATTTAGAAGTCCAAATTTTTAAATTTACCTCAGGTCCCACAAAACACAGGTATAGGCCCTGAGATGTCAATGATCTGGTTTCTTCTATCTATGATCTTAAAGATGAAGTTGAGGCCCTGAAGAAAGAGTTAGGGGTCTAAGTTTGGAGGCGGGTTTAGCCCTCAAATTATCGTGGTTGGCACTGTTGAGAATTGACTTAACATGCACAGGGGAAAATAAACAAATTTCAATTTCTACAAAGGATCTTCTTTGTGTTTAGAAAGAAACTGTAATAGAAATTATATCTTTTGTAGATCCTACAAACTCCTTTATTGATCTTGGAATAGGAACAATCTGCAGTCCATAACCGTTCAATTGTTTAGTCTTCAATAGAAATCCATATAGGGAACAAAAATGAGAGAATTATGATTTTTATTTTCTTGTGCTAGCAAGATAATGAATTATGTTATGTTCTTTTCTGAAACTCTAATGGTCTATTAATATAAGTCTAAGTGGACTTGGCTAATCTCTATCTCTTATTATTCGTTCGACATCTACCAACGCCTCCTCAATAATATTATTATCCGCTTCAAACTCACCAACAAAATCCGCTCTATTATCATCCTTCCTTGCTTTCTTGCTTTAAGAATTTCTCTAGATTGTTCCCTACGTAAATTAGCAAGCAATGTGTCTTGCCTATCCAATCCGTCTCTTACATCCTCAAATAACCTTTCGAATCATCGTATCACTTCATCTGGCATGCTGACTTGATTATTATTCTTGCTTGAAGTAGATTCATTTCTATTCGACATTCTAAATCTAATTTAATATTTGCCTCCTATGTATATGTCCGTGTATCACTCAAATTGACTTTTCCCTCTATTAATCTCACCACTCTACCTTTTCCACTCAATGCTTTCTTGCAAGTGCTTTAAGGAATCAATTTGATCTCAATCAAAATTTATCCATTTTGGAGTCCAAATAAAAAAATTGAGTAAGAAAAGTAATCTAGAATGATTCAAGAATGTAGAATTTGAACTTTGAATGAAACCCTAAGGATAAATTCAAGAAAGCGTTTCTTGAATTCAAATTTGACACTTTTGAATTTGGAATTTTTTTATGACTAAAAAAAATGAAATTGTATGCTACTAACAATTTTTCGAATTTTCTTTTTTTAGCTTGGAAATTCAATTAGATACCAGTAAAAGAAACAAAAATTGATTGGATGCTAGATTAGCACACAAACAAGTTTTGATTTTTTTTTTTTTTTTTTGGTATTTTATGGATTGGGTACAAAAAAATGAAGAACGCAAAGAACATGGAGAATAAAAAAATAACTCAAACAAAAGATAAAAATAGGATATAACCTTTATTTTTGGAGTCTAGCTCTGATACTAACTGATGCGAACTCATGTAGCAATTGAAGCTACAAAACCTACACAAGATTGATTCAACCCAAGAAAGTCAAGAATCAACGTTTGAAAGCTCGACTCAATAAATTATTGAATTAAAGAACCAATACAATCGCCGACAATATGTTGACCATGTGATCACAAAACTTATAAACTTACTTGTTTGACACCCATTTTTTTTCCATTCTCATTCTCATTCTTTTTCTCTTTCTTCATTTCAACCACATATTCTATCAATAAAATAATATTACACATAAACCCAAAAATTCTCCTTACTTTTTAACCACACATTCTTCCATCAGTCACTATTAATTAAGCCCTTGTTTGACATCCATTTTTTTCTTATTCTCACTCTTATTTTTTTCTCTTTCTTCATTTCAACCACACATTCTATCAATAAAATAATATTACACATAAACCCAAAAATTATCCTTATTTTTTAACCACACATTCTTCTATCAATCACTATTCAAAAACCAAGTTTTCTCCCAAAATGGGTGTCAAACGTAGGCTTAATTTGATGAATGCCACAAGAACTTAATTCTTGATAAGTTCAAAACTAGTTCAATGAAGAACAAGAAGAGAGCAATATGCATTTCAATTAATCTTTCAATAAATTGTGTGACTTTACAATGAATGGAACGATTCCTATTTATAAGTAAACTATAAAACCTACTTAAAAACGGAATTAATATTCAAAATATCAAGAATTACCATAAAATTAAGGTTTTAAATAAAATAAGATTCTTTCCAAAATTTGAAAAATTCATCGCCAAACTTGCGTATTGTGTTGGAACACGCAATCGCATAATTCCAGAAAAAAACCTCCTATGAGTCTTAGTATAGAGGCATGCGACTCGCATGCCTAGGTTAACTATGCGATCTTTTTTCAGCTTTCTCATCCGCTGCTTGTACCAAGTTGATCCATCGTATTTCTTCTTCAAAGCCCAGCGTGAAACTTATTCATTTGTTTGTTGTGATCAATATTTCTTCCAGTATAGTTTGAGCATGTAGTCTCATTATTTCTTTGACCTGCTTAGCTCGTGACGTAGTTACAGGTCATTCCTTAACGATAACGGATCCTTGCCAGAACTTGTCCTCGTATCCCGGACCACATCAACCCATTTTGGTTGATTTTTGAAGATGATAAAAAACTTTGTTCTTGATTTTCCCCCAATGTTTCTCCAACTCCTTCATTGATTCTCCATGCACTCTAGATTGTATCCCCAAAATTCCAAGAAAATATGGAGAGAAAAAGAGAAGAAAAAATGAAATGAAAAGAAAGAAAAAAATGTAATGAAGAAAAAGGAAGAAGATCCCTTTCATGCTGCTACTGCTGTCCTGTTTTAATATTAAAACCCTAAAAAATTTGCAGCCAAGTTCCCAAAGTTTCGAAAAGTGAACAAAATGGACTTAGGTCTTTTTTATTAAAGCGGCTTTCTGCCCATGTTTCATTCATTCTTCTTCTTCATTTTTGTTTTTTTACACACAAGTCCCCTAGCAATTTGCCCAAGAGGTCCCTCATCTATGATCTTGTACATTTTGGTCCTCGAAATTTAATTTTCTTTCGATCAAACCCTTCATAAATTGCAATTCAAGGTCCTTCATCTTCTCGACTTGTTCACTTTGGTCCCCAACATCACATTTTTGTATGCTTTTGGTCCCCTTTTCACTTCATTTTGCCATGTTCTCATTTCATGGGCGATTTTTGCTTACAAAAGCCATAAATACACAATTGTGAATAGGAATTCGCTCGACTTAATCACTGATTAGCTTATTTGGGTATTAAAAAAGTGTACAAAAATACATTTATCAACACCCGCAAAACCTAAGCTATTTCTCGTCCGAGCAAGATTATCAACTATCACAATCATTCAAAATGAGATACAAATCAACACATTAGATAGCTTGCCAAAAATACCAATAAGTGCACTATTGTATAATTAATTCAAAAATATGTTTCAAATAATGTTAGCAAAAATAATTTAAGCTTATTTAATGTTCAATTAGTGTGTGGGTACATAGTCAATTTCAATCATCATCTAAATTAGAAAACAATTATCAAGGTAGAAAAATTTTCAAATGGGCTCCAACCCAACCCTTTGTGGTCAAATATTTCATTTCCCACTGGTAAAATTTATACTTCTCAAATAGATATTCATTTTTCTTTCCACGGGTATAAATTTAAAGGTTGCTCTCAATTCATTATTTTCTTTTTCCGCTCTAAGTTGGTTGGGTCTAACCGGTAAATTCAATATCTAGTCATGTGATGATTCTCTACTAATGAGCACTTCAATATTTAAGCTTATACTGAGTAATTTAAACCCACTAGTTATCTTAACCCAAACATCAACTACAATTGCATACTTTCATCAATTTTTCCAACTAAAGCTAATGATTGACCTCTTACCCTTGAGCTTTCTTCTTAACCAATGTAGTGAGCTTTAGCTCGATAACTCCCCATTTTTTTAGACCAAAGGGTATCGGGTTTCGAGATACCCCCTTAAATTTAATAACTCAAGTAAAAAAGCTATGGAGTGAGGCCTAAAATCCAACAAGTGCAATGTCATTTTTTAAGCACAATATAACACATGGGGCTTAGATCACTAGCATATGATCGTTACCTAGCTTATACTTCGTGAAAGACGTTCTACACAAATTTTGTTTTCAACATGCATAGAATCAACACACTTCTAGATAATATCCTTCACCGGCTCGACCATCCCCAAACTTATCTTGCAATGTGGTTAAGTGATTAAAAATGTAGGTTGATATAAATTTTCAAACAACTCACAACCTAGTTCTACCAATTTAAAACTTTCTCCATCAATCAAAAATTCTCAAGATAACAATCATGACTATTATGCTCAAAATGATTTGAAATCTCACATGGACAAGCAAAATTCTTGAAAAAGATTAGGCACAAATTGCATATTTGATTATGCATAGCTCATGAATCAATAACAATTTTAAACATTAAACAATCATAAGTCGACAAGGCTTATCTAACTTGTTAAAGCGAAATCACGACAATCTAAGAACAATCACCCACAAACTTAAATTACACATTGTCTTCAATGTGTAAAAAAAAAAAGATAAAAGTGAAGAGGGGATGACGAAACTTCCTCGGTTAGACATTTGTGAAAGGGTACCAATGCTTGATTTGGACTTGTGATGCTCTTTATAAACTCGGGCAAGTGACCTTCTTGTATATCAATTTATCCCCAACCGTAGATTAGAACCATGGATAAAAAACAATGGTATCTAATCAAATAAAAACAAGAAAATGCATAAAAGTAAATAGAAGGATTAAAAATTAAAAAACTGGGTTGCCTCCCTACAAGCATTTTTTATAGTCTTTAGCTCAACTTTGACAATTAAATCATGGGCATCTAAAAAAAGCTTTAAATGCCTTGCACATTTTTCTTCTCTTGGCTTTACTCCACTCTTCATTTGTTCTCCAAAACTCAACATTACCCCTTCCAATATAAAATGATTTGCCTAATCTACCCGATTCAACTTCAACTGTGTAGATTTCTACCTCATCATCAGACTTAATCACAAAATCGATTTTCGGGCAATTAATGAAGTTAGAAGGTTCATCCTCATTAATTGCCACATCTACATTCGATTCATTAAATTACCGTTTTCCTTGAGCTCTTTCTCAATAGTTGATATCTCCTCGAATTGAATGACCAGTCCACAATCGAACTCCATGAGCAATGACAAGTCTTTCCTATAAGCTCCTTCGAGTGGATTATACCCCCACATTTGAAATTCATCCCAATACATAAAATCTCCCATAAGCATGTCATCTTCATCCAACTTGGCAAGTTCATGATAATATTTTGCAAGTACATTATCATTCAATAGGAGATGACCATCTTCCACAAGTTTGATGTCCTCATCCCAATCGTCAAGAGCATAATCTCCTACAAGTAACTTTCATCAAAATTATCAAGTTCTTGTTTTCGACACCTTAAGTATTGTCTAAACCAAAGAAATTTCGACTAGAATACTTTAGTGCATTAATACAAACATTGTCCAATATAATGCATCGCTAATTTCACATATTGGATCTCCTCCAAGCATATATCCTTAGTCCATGTATAGAATACTCATTGCAAAGATTTTGTTACTTTATCATCATTGGAATCATGCATATATAACATAAAAGTATATGGGAAGAATACCAAAAACAAGAGAAATAAAAAATGTGGCGGTTAGCCAAATGATACAAAAAGATTAAAAAGACAAATAATAACAATAAAAATCAAATAAAAAAAAATTGTTAAAACTAAAATTAACTAAAAGTGGCAATCAAAGTAAAACTATTCCCCGACAATGACACCAAAGACTTATTTTCTATGAAGTGAAAATCACAAGTTCACGGGTCGTGTTCAATTAATAAAATGAACTTTTTGAGTTCGAGTTGTCGATCCCTCGATTGTTTACTTTCAATTACACACTCTAATCAATTTAATTCTAATAATGGAAAACACACAAATTAAGATTTTGATGTGAAAATAAGAAGAAATAACGAAAACTCTACAAAATAAGAAAACATAACACTTGGGAATTTCGGAGAAAAAACGTGGTTGGGTTTTATAGTTTTTCTTAAATGTCGTCTAATTAATTTCACCACAAACTAATTAACAAATTACTCATTTACGATATTAGACCCGATTTTTCAAGTTTACCTAATTACCTATGTCGAACAAAATAACCCTAATTGATTGGTTTAACCTACTATATCTCTATGTTAATCAAAACTAAACAACCGCATTAAATCTTCGTGAAAATAGCTCAATTGGTCACCTATGATTAGAAGTATATCTCTATTCCCTACAAAAATCTATGTTTCTAGTACTTAGACTAAAATGCACAATCTTCTCTCGAACGATGTACAAATCACTAAACACAATTATCAATTGGCCATATAAATGAAAATACAATAATAACAATAGTAAAATCACATGAACATAAGTTAATTAATATCAAAGAGCAAATATTGAAATCAATTAAAGCAAGGTCAAGCTACTGCCATAAATCCAAATATAAATAATTTAGTACATTTCACATATATCACAACATAGGAGAGTATTCATAACATTCATTACAAATTGGAGAAAAAGTAGATTTAATGCAAGAGAAGAGATATAATCCCTTTTGGTTGATTTTTGAAGAAGATAAAACCCTTGTTCTTGATTTTCCTCCAAAGTTTCTCCAACTCCTTGATTGATTCTCCTTGTTCTCTAGATTGTATCCCCAAAATTTCAAGAAAAATGTGGGGAGAAAAAGAAAAGAAAAAATGAAAGGAAAAGAAAAAAAAAAAAAAACAAGGAAGACGTTCCTTCTCATGTTGCTGCTACCGTGTTTTAATATTAAAACCCTAAAAAACTTGCAGCCAAGTCCCCAAAGTTTCAAAAAGTGAACAAAAATGGTCCCCGACCTTTTTTTAATTAAGGTGTCACCTTTCTGCCCATGTTTCATTCCTTCTTTTTGTTTTGTTTTTCTTTCTTTTTTTGCACGCAAGTCTTCGAACAATTTTACATTAGGTCCCCTCAACTATGATCTTGTACATTTTTGTCCTCAAATATTTTTTCTCTGAAGGCTTCATAAATTGCAGCCCATGGTCCTTCAATTTTCTGACTTGCGCACTTTGGTCCCTAACTTCATAATTTTGTACACTTTTGGTCTAGTTTCACTTCCTTTTTCCTCGTTCTCATTCCATGGGTGATTTTTGCCTACGAAAGCTGTAAATACACAATTGTAAATAGGAGTTCACTCAATTTAATCACCGATTAGCTTATTTGGGTATTAAACAAGTATGTAAAAATACACTTACCATAGCACAAGATTTTCGTTGTGGAAAGTAAAGATGCAAGCAATACTCGCTCAGATGGACTTGGACAATACGTTGTTGGGATTTGACAAGATTTCCATAACTTGGAATCAGTAGGAAAAACAACGTTTGGATCGCAAGACCTTATCACAAATTTATCTTCATCTTTTGAATAGCATTCTTTAGGATGTTTTGAAGAAGAAGTCTACAGTGTGTTATGGTTAAAATTGGAACAATTGTACATGACAAATAGTCTTATTAGCAAATTGTACGTGAAGCTGCACCTTTATTCTCATCATAAGACAGAAAGTATATCTTTTGAAGATCACCAGCTATGTTTAAGAAAATTGTCATTGATCTTAAATCCTTGAAGGTTAAATATGATATAGAAAATTTGGGTTTGATTTTATTATGTTCGTTGTCCGCTTCATATACGTCATGATTTATGGTGTTCTTTATTCAAAGAAAAAGATGAAGCATCTCGTTCGAATTGAGGCTCATGGATATGACCTTATTGTTGATGGTGGTTCTGCAAGGGGCAAATTAAGGTCTAACTTCACCAATAGAATTTGTAATTACTGCAAGAAGAATGAGAAATTTTAAGGATTGCTATAAGTTGCAAATTGAAAAGAAAATGGCTGCTATTAATCAGAAGGGAATGTAATTAGTTATGTCGGGAAAAGCCAGCATTGGAGAAATGTTTCAGAGATCTTTGGTGATTTCTGACGGCATTTCCAAACCTGAAGAGGGTTGGATTCACTTTCACTTTTCATATGTATCCCAATTGAGATTCGTTTACAACATATGAAAAAGTTTTCAAATGTGTCATTGTGACCAATAATAATATATCTTATTGAATAGTTGGTTTAGGAAGGGTCAAAATTAAGTTGATTGATGGAAGTATGTGAACACTTAATGAAATGCGTCATGTTCCTGATTTGAAGAAAATTATTATTTCCTTAAGTACTCTCGACTTGAAAAGGTACAAATTCATTGGTGAATGTGGAAGCTTTGTAGAGGTGCTCATATTATTTTACAAGGATAAAAAAAAAGTCCCAATTGTATGTCATGCAAAGTTCTATAGAATCCTTGATGGATCAACACAGTTTAAGGACTCAGGTGGATTTGAGGGTTTAGTTCAGTACCACTAGAGTTTTGTTTAGGGTCTACTTTGATGAATACATTTTAGTCAAGTTTGAAATTTATGAATAATTTCACTTTACCATCATTACTTGCGATGCCATTGTATTCAATTACTAAAAATAGACCCCTTTTTTTGAGAATATTCCTCCACATAAGTACAAAAATACTAAATTAGTTAATTCTGCTTCATTCTTGGTTGAAGGTGACGATTCTGGCAAAGATCCTTCAGTCGAAGCATTTCATGGTGATTATGTTACGCGCCTTTTTTTGGTATTGTTTGGTGATTGTTAATCATATTTGATTTTGTTGCTCATTATTCGAGCAACTTTGGTGTCCAAGGATGTTCTTGGAATTTTGATTACTCAGTTTTTTTTTTTTAGTTTGAACCCATTTAGGTTTTGTGGTAGAGTGGAGAATATTTCCAAGTTGGAAAGTTTGATGAAGAAGCTCGTTTCTTGTTTTTTTGAAGAGTTGAAATTCATTCAATGCAGTAGAGTTTTGTCTCCAGGTGGAGAATATTTGAAGTTTACTCATTATAGTGAAATTCGTGTCAATGTAGAGTTTGTTAGAATTAGGGTATGACCCAAATTCTATTTTAAAAATGATTGAGAATTTTAATTAATGTCAATGTGTTTTGAATCCTATTCGAAGTCTATTTGACAAATTCTAGTTGGAATTATATTTGAAAGCCCAATTACGAGTTGAAATTTGTATTGGAATTGAAGAGATCAAGATATGGACAAGGGAGGACTTTTTGGCGCAATTATGCTCGTCGGTGCTTAACTGGAGCTCGAGCTCCCAAAACAAAGAACCTATCGCCCACAGATGCTAGCTTGATGAACGAGCACCATATTCATCCAGCCCGAGTTTGTTTTCACGTTTTGCATGTTTTGACCATTCATTTCTATTTATAACTCTACTTTTAGGGCTTAAAACATCCTCTATATATATTTAGCGCTATTTTCCATCACAAGTGTACGATATTGTAACAAGTAATATAGTGGACATTTGAGTCCGGATTATCATTCCCACAAGAACTATACTGTAGAACTTAATCAAATTTTTTTAACTCATATTTGGTGAAAGAAAACAAATAATTATATGTTGTTGTGAATTTTGTTTAAACACTTGAAAATTAATTAAAATGTACACAACGATTGATTGAGAATTGTAACATCCCAAAATTCATACATCTTGAAGTATTACAAAAATTTTAATTTTCGCGGAAACAATAAAATAATATTCTTTAAATAAAAATAACTGAAATATTTATTATGAAAACATAATCACTAATTAATAACTGTTTTGAACAAATAAAATTTGACTAATATAAATGAAAAATGAACTTAATATTTTATCTCTTCGATCATCGTTGGCAGTCCACTACACTATCTCGTCACAACGCCAATCGACCCGAACGAGCCTGTAAAATTTTGTAAGAGTGAGCATTTTTTAAAAAAAACACCCAGTAAAATACGTGTAGTTTTCATACGCAATTATATAAACGCAATTATATAACAATAATATAAATAATTCATACCACATTTTTCTTTATAGAGTATATCAGTGACCAAGCAAGCTATCCATCATTTCTCATTTTAAATTACCGAAAGACTTCACATTTCATTAGGTCGAACCCGAATGTCCATTGGCAATTCACGCATAATTACTGAACATAAAAGCATAAGGAAACGAATCACTTGCACAAAAGTATCTTACATTGATTGATTAAACGAGCTTTTGATAATAAAAAAATGTACTTAGAATTTACAACTGCTTTATACGAAAGCTGCTGTGTAAAATTTTGTGGTAGTGAATTATGAGATATTGGCACAATATTTATAGTTGAAAATTTTAGTGATTGAGTTATAGTGAAATTGTGATGGAAAATTGTATTTATCACATTTGATAAAATTGAATTGCTAGTAAACAAATCACAAGGTGACATGTGTACAAAATACTTATCACAACGAAAAGGTGGTTGCAACTTGACTTTAAATAGAATTTTTAAAAATAACAATTATCCATTCACGTGGTTATCCATCCCAATTAACTTTGATTTTAAAAAAAATAAAAAAAAAATAAAAAATTACAATTTAAGGCAAAATCTTTCAACCTCGATAACTTAGACCTCGCTTATCCAAATTGACTTTTTCTTGAGTTCAATTTACATGATTGAAAATGAGCTATCCAACGAGACCCATATTGATAGACTTTCTGTTGCTTTAACAATATCTAAAAAAATGTAGCCCAAATCGAAGTTAATACATATATCACTTTTAAAAATATAATATATAGAACAAATAAATTTTTATTCTAAAATTTTTGGGGTGTTAAATGGAAGGATATTAGGGCCGAACAATTTCACCTATTGATGACGTTTAAGTCTTAATTCAAGATTCAAGAGTCTAATGTAGCGTTCCATCGAATTCTTCTATTGTATTCAATTTACCCATCTCGAATTTTCATTGAGCCTATTTAACTAATCAAATCCCATATTTCTATACGAATCTACCTTAGTTTAACTAAATATTAGTTCTAAGCATTCATATAATGATTGCAATATTAGGATAGATATCTCTGCACATTATACTAATAAACCAGATTTTACTATATGGTCTAATTCTCAAATTCACCTCTCGATTTATAAAAGATTCACGAAATCATTAAATTAGTGATAAAGTAATTTAACACATTAAATTCATAGCAAAATCAATACATGCATGATAAAATAACAAGAATCTTGAATGAACGAAATAAAAGGGTTTCAAGTTGATTACATTGTTCGTCCTAATATAAGATTTAGCTACTCATAATGATGAAAGAAGAAAAACAAGAAGTTGTTATTGAATACATCCCCAGAATTAGAATAGAGACGTAGAAAAAGAAATTAATCTTGCACAAAGATCTTCTTCCTTTTATCAATGCTTCCAAACTTGAATTTCTTAATGTTTTTCTCCCTTCAATTACAATCTTTAATCTCTAGTTGTATTTATTTTTTTCTCAATGTGTAGAACTCCATAAAAGTGCCTTTTTTCTTCTATGTTTACTTCCTTACACGTTTTTTGGAATCTTTCATGGGCTTTTCGCTGGCCAAAATAGTGTAATCCTAAAAAAAAAAAGCGCAACACATAAGCTCTTGGAAGTAGTTCCTAGGCGTCGCAATGCAACTCTGGGTAGCGCTAAGCGCTGCATCTCTGTTCACAACCTGTTTCTTATAGCGCCTGGGAGCTAACTTGCTATAAAAAGAATAAAACATTTCATTCCTGGTGCTTGGGAACTCCGAGTATGGCGCCTAGGCACCATGTTGCTATTTCGTTTCCTTGAATTTGGCTATTTTATTCATTTTAGCACCATACCTTTAAAACAACACTAACAAACGCATCATCACCATACCTTTAAAACAACACTAACAAACGCATCATAAGCGTTCTATACTCATAATATTTAACCCACAATCAATTTAAAATTGTATAAAAATCCTAAGTAAAAACACACTCGTCAAATACCCTCAAGCTTAATGATTTTCTAGTCATCGAGCAAACACAAAGAAAGAGAAAATCAATAAGAGAAACACACACAAACACAAACTTAGTCAAATAGCTTGCAATTTGGCTCGGTATTGAAAACATTATATCACCTTTATGATCGCCTTCAAAATCACAATTCAAGAGCCCAACCTCCACTTATCCAATGTAAAACATGTGTGTGTGTGAAGAATCAAGTGTAACGCCGTACATTTACAAATTGATTAAATTCCCCCACCCCCAAAGATCAGTTATATTCTCTCTTCACTTGTGAGATTCACACTACCCTAAACTTGTTTTCTTTCATTCTCTCACTAAAGTTTGGTTTCACTTATCAATTACTTACTCCACTCTAATTTGGTTTCGTTCAACCGGCAACGTCAACAATTTATTTATGTGATGATTCTCCCAATTTATGAGTGCTTCAACAAACTAGTTTATACTAAGTGATTCAGGCCCACTAGATACTAAACCCCCAACAATGAATTATTATTTGCACACTTGCATCAACTCTTTTTTTTCTTTTTCCTTTTTTTTGGCCTAAGATTGACCTCATCCATCTTTCTCTTCTTGACCACTGTATCGAGCTTTTAGTCGGTAACTCTCCAGAATTTGAATACCAAAGGGTGCCAGGTTTCAAGATACCCCAAAGGACTTATTAACTTGAGTAAAAAATGTGCCATCGTGAGGCATAAGATCAATAAGTACAATGCTTATTTTCTATATAAAAAAAATTTATAGAGGTTAGATCCCTAGCATTTAGTCATCGCCTGGTTTATATTAGAAAGCCAAAGACACTCCACACAAATATTTTTCACATGCACAAAATTACCACAATCTTAAATCATTTATTTCACCGGTTAGAACGCATCAAATTATTGTGTATACGATTAAATGATGTTTTGAATCAGGGTTTAAAAGAATAAGCACCAAGTCATCTATCTAGCATATGCAAAAGAATCTTCTTGTTTCTGTTTGGCGCTATACTTAATTGTCGTACATAATCATTGTCACATTTCCATGGATAAGTAGAAAATTAAACTCAAGCACATGATTCATCCACCATCTACAAACTAATACAACCTCTCAAATTTATTCATCCTAACCGACAATGCTATCTAACTCACACAAGCAAGCGATATTTGTGCTTAACAATATAGGCAAGTAATAGAGTTCTCCAAAACTTAAATTAAACATTGTCACCAATGTGAAATTTAAGGATAAAAGAGAAAGACTTACCTAATAGAAGACATTAATTGTCTTCATCATCGTCGGTATTTTATTGAGGTAGGTCTGGATTTACAACATCATCAGGTAGTAGAAGAGGTTGAAGGAATGTCTGTCAACATATATCGAAGCCAAGACCGTGTTGAACTCATTTTTATAGTAGAACTGCTCGTACATTATATTTTGCATCACATTCATTTGCAGTTGCATGACATGAAGTTGAGCAGCAAGGTCAGTATTAAGGTCACCAACTGAGGTTGGTTGATGTGATTGGGATGACCATTTTTCTGGCACAGAGGGTTGTACACTAGTGGAGCCTGATCGACTCATGAATTTCCAAGTCCTCTCCCATGTACTTATCGAATTGGGATACACAACCTCTTCAGATGGTTGTGTTATAGCCACACCTCTCAGACAAAGCTCAAAGATCAATGATGGGCATCCGAAACCACCTGTAGTCGACCCTTTCAAAGTATGTAGAATGTTGGTTGGATAACTTTCCAATATCAATTGACAGGAGTCTTTGAATAGCATAATTGAGGGTTGTACTCTCCCTGTGACCTCGCTTAAATTGCTACTAGGTAAGAGTTTGGTATAAATGAAATGATGTCAAGCCTTACACCACGAAGTCATACATGAGGCAGGGAAGTTAATCACATATGTCTCTAACTGTTTCCAAGAAGTTCTATGTTGGGCCAAAATCCGAATGATTTCGTCGGGATCAACTCTCTCTTCACGAAACCTAGAATACTCGTCATCCTCAATATACGGCAAATTATAGAACATGTTGATTGAGGTTCTATCAAAAGGGATCCATTTATCCCACACAAACACTCGAAAGTCTTTGTTCCCTCACATTGGCATAAAATCCCCTAACAACTAGAATTAGTGCATGTCTTGGCTGTTTGGAAAACGCTTCCCATTTTCTTTGTTCAATCTGCTCCATCATGTAATTTTCAAAGTCTCTTTTAGTTATATAGGTCTTTTGTACCACTAAGTTATAAATATATTTCGACAACGTTGGTACTAGTGAATCTGCTCTTATCAAACGGGCTGTAAGAGGAGGTTACAACCTTTGATCTCTTTTTAGGATGCATTGTACATTTTGTTCTCCATTCTAGAATGTATTCAACCTTCCACAACTTGATGATTTGAATTTGACTATCCCGTTGAAGCTCGTATTCTCCCAACTTGAGATTTTCCAACAAAACACAACGGGATTGTTACTAAGAATAAAATATACCTTCCTAAAAAGAAAAAGAAAAAAAAATATATATATATATAAGAGAAGGATATGGCTTAGATTGTCTTCCAAGAAGCGCTTCTTTACAGTTATTAGTTGGAAATTCTGTTGCGATTATTCTGGAACAACTAGTTCAATACTTTCCTTAGTAGTGAGAAAATCCTCTACGTAGTGTTTAATACGATGTCTATTAACCTTGAAATTTCCATTGGTTGGGTTGTGTAACTCAACTGTATCATAAGGAAACACTTGGGATACCGTAAAAGGTCCGGACCATCTTGATTTCAATTTTTCTGGAAGTTGTTTAAGTCTGGAGTTGTACAAGAGCACTTGATCTCCCACCCTGAAAATTCGTTATCTAATGTTCTTGTCATGCCAAAGTTTGGTCCTTTCTTTGTAGATGAATACATTGTCATAGTCTTCTCGTCTGAATTATTCCAATTCATAAAGATGTCGCATTTGTGTTTTCCCAACCTTTTCTAAGTCCATGTTCAATTACTTCAATGCCCAGTATGCTCTTTGCTCAAACTCAATCGGTAAGTGACAGGCTTTTCCAAACACTACTTTGTATGACGACATCCCATTGACATTTTGTGCGTGGTGCGATAAGCCTACAAGGCATAGTCTAATTTCTTGGACCAATCATTTCGAGATGCATTCACCATGAGTTTCAGAATTCTTTTCAGTTGTCTAGTAAAAGTTTCAACTTGTCCACTCGTTTGAAGGTGGTAAGGCTTGGTGATGTGATGTTGTATCCCATACTTATGAAGCACCACCTGGAAAAACCAATTGCGGAAGTAAGTTCCACAATCACTTATAATGGCTCTTGGTGATCCATTACGGTTGAAAATATGTTTCTTTATAAAATCTACCACCACCCTTGTATCATTGATGTGCAACGCCTTGGCTTCCATCCATTTGGAGACATAGTCCACTGCCACTAGGATATATTGATTATTATATGACAACGGAAAAGGTCCCATAAAATAAACTCCTCATACATCAAATATTTACACCTTCAGAATATTATTTATTGGCATTTCGTGATGGGCCAAGATGTTACCCATCATTTGACACTTATCATATGTTCTACAAAAAATTTGGAGTCCTTAAATAAGGTTGGCCAAAAGAACCTACATTGAAGTACCTTCGTTATTGTTTTAGTAGGGCCAAAGTGTCATCCATAAGTTGAAGCATGAACCTGTGATAGGATGGGCCCTCTGGCATACATCATCTGATAATTTAGTCTGCCTCTCTTCAATATAAATTGAGATCATCCAAATAATAGAATTTTGCTTCGTGGAAAAGTTTCTTCTTCTACTGATAGGTGAAGTTTGGATCCACATACCCACTCACTAAGTAGTTGACAATGTCTACATACCAAAGAGCCTTTTTTCGCCTACAATGACTATTCGTCTGGAAATATCTCATTGATATCCACCTCATTTGAATCATTCGACCGTTCTAGCCTCTATAAGTGATCCACTACCGGTTATCTGTTCCATTTTTCTCACAAATTTCAATATCAAACTTTTGCAGTAACAAGACCTATCGAATTGGCCTAGGTTTATTGTCCTTCTTCTCTAACAAATATTTCAAAGATGCATGGTTTGTGTAGACAATTATCTTTGAACCAATCAGATAATAATAAAATTTGATGAAAACAAATACTACTGCTAGCATTTCTTTCTTAGTTGTTGATTAGTTGATCTGGGCATCTGTTAAAGTTTTGCTGGCAAAGTAGATGACATGCAATACCTTTCCTTTTATGTTGACCTAACACTGCTCCCACTGTGAAATAACTGGCATCACACTTGAATTTGAAGGGTAGTTCCCAATCTAGAGCCACTATAACATGTGCAGATATTAACTTTTCTTTCAAAGTGTTAAAAGCATGTAAACACTCATCAGAAAAGTGAAAGACGCATCATTCTCTAGTAGATTGCACAGAGGTTTTGTTATCTTTGAAAAGTCTTGAATGATCTTCTATAAAACCCAGCATGTCCTAAAAAGCTTCTGACTCCTCTAATTGATGTAGGCTACAACAATTTTTCAATCACTTGTACCTTAGCTTTGTCAACTTCAATACCCTGTGAAGAGATCATATGCCCCAATACTATTCCTTCATTTACCATAAAATGACACTTCTCCCAATTAAGCACCATATTATTTTCTTCACACCTTTGTAATACTAAGGATAAACTTTCCAAGCAGTCATCAAAGGAATCTCCAAACTGAATACCTCGATATACTTTTCCACCATGTCAGAGAATATAGCCATCATGCATCGCTAAAATGTTGCATGTGTGTTAGGTAGGCCAAAAGGCATTCTCCTAAAGGTAAAAGTTCCATAAGGACATGTGAATGTTGTTTTCTTTTGATCTTCTAGAGCAATGTCTATTTGATTGTATCCTGAATATCCATCCAAAAAGCATTAATGAGAGTGACCTACTCTCATTTCCAACATCTGACCAATGAATGGTAATGAAAAGTGATTTTTTCTTGTGGTATTATTCAGCTTCATGTAATTTGTATACACTATTGACCTCGTTACTAACTGTGTTGGTATCAACTCATTGTTCTTTTTCTTCTTCGATGTAATTCCACATTTCTTAGGTAGTACATGTACTGGACTCACCCAAGAACTATTTGATATAGGATAGATAATCCCTGCATCTAGCCATTTCAGCACTTTCTTTCTCACTACTTCCTTTAAAGTTAGATTTATGCCCCGTTTGGTATACATTGAAATTTTCATTCTTATTCTTCAACTCATTTTCAACCACACATTCTTCAATAAAATAATATTTTCCATCACATCAATAACTTTTCTTTTTTTTTTCAACCACATTCTCCATCAATCTACTATTTCAGAATACATTCTTCCAAAATAATGTGGCTTAAACACACCTTTAATCTGTGCTGACCATCCACCGAGGTTTTTGACTCATCCTCCATTAAAATCTTATACATGCAAATAATGGGACTGATTCCTCTAATGTCAGCTGTGGTCCATCTAATTGTAATTTTGTACTTCTTTAGTACTTCCAATAAATTTTTCTACTCCTCATCCTCATCTATCATATCATTTGCAATGATTACTAGAAGTTTAACAGAGTCTCCCAAATATGCTTAATGTAGATGTAATGGCAAAGGCTTTATCTCAAGAGTTGATGCCTTCTTCACTGATGGTACCGGTGGTGATGGATTGGCACCAAAAACTCATATTGCCATTGCTTCTTCGCATAGGTTGTACAGCCAACTGTACAACACATTCAGTTCTTTCTGCATCCACTGACTCTGATTGTGTAATATTTGCTTCACATAGAATTGTTGGATGTTCAACATCAAATGTATCAGTTACAAGCTCCCCAAGAACATCTACTTGGCATTAGGTGTCTAAAGTCAATAGGTGTTTCATCGCCTTGAACACATTGAATATAACCTATTCATTGTCCACCCAAAGAATCATCTTCCCATCATAATCATTAACCAGCGCTCTTCCTGTGACCAAGAAAGGTCTTCCCAAAATTAGAGGGATATTTAAATCCACTTCCATGTCCGAAATGATGAAATATATCGGGAAGATGAGTTTTTCAACCTTGATTAGTCTTCTATAATTCTATTTAGTCTTTTGATGGACCTGTCAGCCAGTTACACATAGATTGTTGTAGATTTTGCTTCTCTCAATTCAAGAGACCTGTAAACAAAGAGTGGCATTAAATTAACATGGCACCTAAATCGCATAATGAGTGCTCAAAGTAATTCGAACAAATGGCACAAGGCATAGTAAAACTCCATGTGTCCTTTAGCTTATAAGGTAGTTTCTTCAGGAGAATTACGTTTCATTTCTCATTCAAGTAGATAGTCTCATGTTCTTCTAGCTTTATCTTATTGAAAAGAATTTCCTTCAAAAATTTTGCATAGCTGGACATTTGTGCAATTGCATCTGCAAAAAGGATATTTATGTGTAATTTCTTGAAAATCTCCACAAACTTGACAAACTGGTTGTCTAACTTCTTTTTCTGCAATCGTTGAGAAAAGGAAATTGGTGGCACATAGCCTTGATGTGACTTGGTGCTCTAACTGTGGATGTTTCTTGTCCCTCTTCCTCCTCTTTTGCGATTGGTACGGATTTTTCTTCTTTATAAGCTTCTTCAACTTCTTTCTCATTGTCTTTTCCGTCAGGCCACTTCACATTTATTTTTTGTGAAACTGGCAAGTCCCCTTCATTTATTTTCACTTGCTCTTGTTGTTGATCTAGTGGAGCCACTACTCTCTTGGCAACTTGTCCAATTGGCTGTATAGGAATAAGGATATTTTGATCGTCAACCATTTAATGTTGTTGTTGTTTTTGTTTTTGTTTGTGTTCTTTGTATCTTCGTCTGAAAGTACGTTCTATCTTTGAATCAAATAGTTCAAGATCATCACATTGAGTATGGAGCATACAACAAACACCTATTATCTATTAATAAAAGAAAATAAACAAATCAAATAATAATTAAAAAAAACTAAACTAAATGATGTGAACCCACGTAGCAATAGTAACTATGAAACCCACTCAAGATTTATTCAAATCTAAGAAAGTCAAGAATCAATGTTTAAGCTTGATTCAAAAACATTGAATCAAAGAACCAACACAATCGTCGAATATATTGACCCTGTGATTACAAGACTCAAGAATCTCACTCGATTTGTTTGAACGCCACAAGAAATAATTTTGATAAGTTCAGAACTAATTGGAAGAAGAAGAAGAAGAAAGCAATAATGCCTTGGGGTTAATCTCTCAATAATTATCTATCTTTACAATGAATGAAATGAGTCCTATTTTTATAGAACCCATAAAACTTATTTAAAAATGGAATTAAGCCTTAAAAGGTATCAAAAATATACCATACAAGAGTTTTAACTAAAATAGAACATTGCGCAAGAAATATACTATGCAGCCGCATAGTGTAATTCTACGTGGTCGCATAGACCATTTCTAATCCTCCTCTATAAGTTCGGTAAAGAGGCATGTGACCTGAACAACTATGTAGCCGCATAGTTGTTCCTTCCAGTCTCTCCATCCATTGCTTGAATCAAGTTGCTCCACTTCGTTTCAACTCCCATGCCCAACAAGAAACTTGTTATGTTGCTTGATGTGATCAATGTTTCGTCCACCTTATTTGAGCAAGTAGTCACATTGCTTCTTTGACCCGCTTAGCTCGCGACCTAGTCATAGGTCGTTCCTCAACGATCATGGATCATTGCCCGAACTTGCCATCATATCTTGGATCACATCACTAAAAGTAAATAGTCCCTAACAACAGGGCCAAAAACTTGTTGATTTTTTCTATTGTAAGCATATGATATCATAACAAGTAATATAGTAGACCTTTGATTTCTGATTATTGTTCCCACGAGGACTATATTTTAGAACTTAATCAGATTTTTCTAACTCTTTTTCGATGAAAGCAAACAAAGAATTATATGTTGTTGTAAATTTTTGGTTTGAAACTAATCAAAATGCACACAAAGATTAATTGAAAATTAAAATAATGGACATATATTATGGCCGAACAATTTCACCTATTGATCACTTTTAAGTCTTAATTTAAGATTCAAGAGTTTAATGTAGTGTTCGATTGAATTCTTTATTGTATTCAATTCACCCCTCTCGAGTTCTCATTGAGCTTATTTAACTAATTAAATCACTTATCTCTATGAGAATCTACCTTAGTTAAACTGAATATTAGTTCTAAGAATTCATATAATGATCGCAATATTTAGTATAGGTATCTCTAAACGTTATACTAATATACTGAATTTTACTATATGGTCTAAATCTCAAACTCACCTCTTGATTAGTAAAAAAATTACAAAATCATTAAATTAGTGATTAAGTAATTTAACGCATTAAATTCATAGCAAAATCAACACATGTATGATAAAATAACAAGAATCTTGAATAAAAGAAATAAAGGGTCGCAAGTGTAATTTACATTGTTCACTTTAATATAAATTTTAGCTACTCATAATAATGGAAGAAGAAAAATAGGAAATTGTTATTGAATACATCACCAGATTTAAAATAATGATGTAGAAAAAGAAATTAAACTTGCACCAATATCTTCTTTCTCTTCCAATCAATGCTTCAAAACTTAACTTTTTTGATGTTTTTCTCCCTTCAACTATGCTCTTCAATTTCTAGTTTTATTTATTTTTTCTTATTGTGTAGGACTCCATAAAAGTGCCTCATTTATTCTATTTATACTCCCTTGTACGTTTTCCTAAATTTAGAGTCTTTTGGGCTTTTCGCTGGCCAAAATAGTGTAACCCTAAAAAAAATAGCGCAGCACCTAGGTGCCGCGATGCAAATCTGGGTAGCTCCTAGGCACTATGAGTGCAGCGCCTAAGTCTTGTATCTATGTTCGCTGCATCTTTGTTCAAAACCTGTTTTTTGCTGGTTCCTCACAACGCCTGGGCGCTGGAGTGCTGACTTGTTGTAAAAAAACAAAATTCATTCCTGGCTCTTAGGCGCTTCCGCCTAAGCGCCATTTTACTGCTTCTTTTCCTTGAATTTGACTCTTTTGTTCACTTTAGCACCCTCTTTACTCCACCTCACCATACATTTTAAACGACAATAACAGATACATCGATAGCATTATATACTCATAAGATTTAACCCACAATCAATTTAAAATTGTATAAAACTCGTAAGTAAAAACACACTCGTCACTCTTCAGTGTATTACAGATTAAGTTCGACAAATCATAAACACAAAATCATTGTATTCCTTTTCCATATTTTAGTGAAATTTATATTCCTCTGCCAGTTATTCTATTCTTGAGTTTGTGATCGATTACTTCATACTGTGTCATATTGTTTTCTCACCTATTATCATAACAAATTAATGTTGGAGTTATCCCTTTTTTTTCTCATTGTCTATAACATCTATAATACTTGTTCGAAGATTAAGCTCTCGCTACAACCCACCTGCAATTCCCTTAGGACAACCTGTTAGTCTTTGGTCGCGTAATTGTGATGTCGTGGCTGGGGAGCCCTTACAATCATTCGCTTTGCCATCAGAGCTTCCTTGTCTGCTGTCCGTCCATATTTCTTTTGTTCATCCTCCGCTTCCTGTTTTCGTCTCTTTCCTCTTGGAGTCAAGATTTCAATGCTTTATTAACCTATTAAAAACTCCTACAGATTCATGCACCAGCCGTCACCCATGATGGTATAATTGATTTTCCCTAAGAGTCAATATAGGTAGGTTAGTTGTTTTGTAGGAGTACCAGGGATACCCTGATGCACACTGAATTTGTGGCAAGCCCTTGACTCTCCTTTTGCTCCCATCTTTTCTATGCGGCAGAAATGCGTGGCTCTGGTGCATCAAGAATTGCCTTATAAAGGCGTTTTCATCATAAAGATGTTGTAACAATTCGGATTTGATTTTCATCATTCTCTGAGTTTTTATCATTGTTTAACCCACTTCCACCATTCTTCTTGTCTTTTTATGTTTCTCACATGTGTTTTTATTATTTCTTTTGTAAGTATTATTTCTTTAGATAGCGCCAAGCTAGTGACCTCAAAAAAGGAGATTGTTTTTTAATGCTAATGGTAGATGTTCGTGAAATTTCGCAAGTGTATGGATCGTGACAAGTAATAAAGTGGATTTTTTTTAAAGTCCGAATATTATTCCGCAGAGACTATTATTTGCTATAAAGTTCTAAATTAATCTAGTTTCAATTTAAATTAAAATGGTAACTAATATTCAAATCAAATCAAATTTTATTTTCAAAGTGAAATTCTAAGAAATAAAATAACAAATCAAATTAAAATTGGAGATGAGATTATGTGATGAGGTAGTTAGGATTTCTGATTTTATTTAGGTTATTTATCATCCAT
>CAIGRQ010313507.1:0-17020 GCA_903798375.1 Fraxinus sp. D2006-0159
AACATTATTTTTAGGTCCGCCCCTGACCGTCAGTATGTAGAAGTGAGTAAAGAATTTCTGAGGGACTGTGAACTTCTGCAACATAAAGGAACGACGTATTTGCAGAAGTTAATTTGGATAAAATAGAAAACCAAATTTCCAGCAGCGTTCAAACAATAAGGAGGATAAACAAACGTAAGTCCAATTATATATTCACCTGCAAGAATCGAATATGAGAAATTTACACTACTGTCTCAATCAGTCAATCAAAATGTACCTTTTGGAATACATAATATTAATAACATTGTCTAATTCAATCACTTTATGCTAATTTAGAAAAGACAATCTTTAGTCTAATAAGTAAAAGCACTGTTTATACTTATTTTCCCTCAATGGGAAATTATTCAAATTCACCAACAGTAACACGTATCAAGCCATTGACTGCAGAAAACACAAAATTGGACAAAAGTGTATCGAATCTCCAAACAAGAAATTCGCTTAGAATATCCAAACAATCTCTCTTAATGCTTCAAATGAAACGTGATAATTTCTTCACTTATCTAGATCTCAATGAAAAACTAAAACTAGCCAAAAATCACGTTAACACTAGCTCTAGCATTGTTAATAATCCGAAAGAGAATCGATGTGATCCGCGAATAGTGCTTACGCGTGAAGAAGAATGAACAGCCTTGCCGAATTTTGCAAACCCCAACAATAAATTGTGAAACGCATTGAGCTTGGATGGTGGTGTGCAGGAGAGTAAAATGGGCAGAGTCCCTGCAATCCATGCCGTTCTCAACAGAATAACCAAAATCGTTATTCAGCTGATTAACAAGTAACTAAACCATTGACAGCGGGGTTAAATTGAGATTAGTAAAAACAAGGTGAAATGATTACTACATAACGAAATTTTTGAGTGTTTTGAGAAACTGGAATTGAATGAGACTGAAGATAATCAAGGATCGAAGAATTTGCCCCTCTTCGGAAAAGGTAAAGGTCGTGAGAGTGGCAGAGTGAATCTTGAAATCGCAAATTCTGAATATTTTGGAGATGGGCCGAAATTATTAGAAGCCCGTGATGCATAGATTCTGGGCTAACCCATTCATTTTCACTTCGCTCTGAAAGTGATCGAAAAGGCCCACTTGACGTGTCAATTTATACCAAAAAAAGAAAAAAAAATGAGGAGAGAAGCTGAGAAGGATAGAGATAGAGAGAGAGAGAGAGAGCTAGGTGTTATTACTAGTTTATTTGTCGCCGAGTCGAAGGGGTTTTTCAGCGGCGAACGGTGATACGTTTCGATCGGAAAATTCAGTCGCCACCGGTTCTTCAGTAACTTCATTCACATCTCCTCTAAGTCTCTATCTGCTTCCACCCTTCCTTTTAATCATTCTGCGTGTATGTGCGTGTTTTTGAAATTAGTGCGTATATCTATTTTTCGCTATTTCACGACTAATTGTTCGGTTTCCAAGTTGTTTTGTATTTAATGTACTACCTTTTTTTTTTTCAGTTCGTCTTTTGTTATGATTCGCTTTAGGCTTACAGTACCCTTAGGATCGCTTGGTATTATTTTATTATTTTTTATTTTGGGTCTAACTTCTTCCTACTTAAAACGAAAATGCTCTCTCTTTGGGTTTAGGGTCGGTTTGATAATTTGCTTGAAATCTAAAGTTTAGGTACTAATGAAAAATGAGTTAAAATGGGAATAAGAACAGAAAGATACACGTCGTCCATGTTTTTCTACTTTATGTTGCTTGGAGAGAAGAACAGTATTATAAATGACACTTTCAGTTCGATTATATATAAAATCAAATATGCTTTTCTTTTGATATTCACTGGATCAGGATAAACTCTACTGGTTTCTGTCATTTATGGCAGCAAAAATAAAAAATGGTTAAAGACTTTTGTTTTAAAATAACATTTGTTGATGTTGAAAACTTGCACTCCTGAACAGACTTCCAGGAAGTTACTTTAGGTTAATGATTACGTGTATTCATTTCAAGAGATCACATCTAAGATGGGAACTTCTAGAGTAAAACCTTCAGTTGAAACATGTATTCTGAATTTGTGAAATCACATTTGCCGTGATACGACTTAGAGCAAAGCACTGAGTTCACTATCATCCATCAACATTATTGATGCAGGGGCTTGCAAACTGATAAAAAACAATAAGAAGAAAAGGGAATCAAAGGGAAGAATTGAGGGCGAGAAATAATTTTATTCATATAATTCAAGTCTGACTATAAACATTGCCCCAAATCTCTTTATATAGAGAAGGATTTTAAAATTAAATAAACTTCCTATCTAAACAAACATGAAAATAAAAAATATCATTGTCAAAACCAAATTACTATACTCTAGATAAACTCGAATTCTACTAATTATTAGTCTTTCGCCTTTAATAGACTTTTAGCTGTTTCCTTGTTGCATCAATTATGCTTGGCTGTATTGATTGATTCGGTTTCTTATTTTCAGTCAGGTTTAATATTAATGACAACTATTGCAACCATCATCATTCTTACCTAGTACAATATGTTAGGGTTTAAATTTTGTTATAGAGCAGTAAAAAGACCATTTTTGTAGACTGTTACTTCATTGCAGGCTGGCTACATAATATTCGAAATGGCTTGAGTGTAATATGAGTTCTTTTCATTCACTTTCTAAACTTTGATTTCTTTAACCTACTTTCTTTGTCAACTTTTCTAGTCTATCTTCTGGAAGTTATTTTGCTTAAAAACATTCTAACTAGGAGTTATTAGAACATGGACTAATATCTCTAATACGAACGTAGTAATGGCACTAAGATTCTTTTGCACCATTCCCATTCAGGAGTCTAGTCTTGACAATCTACTAGGTGTTTTTATATGATGCATCTTCCAGTATCATGTAAAGTTAAAATTTGTGTGCTCACTTTTTACCTGTGCGCATTTCTGGATACACTGGTGTGGAGGGAGTGGGATGCTAACCAAGATGGTTGTTCTTAGATGCGAAATAATGTTGAGATATTCTGTGAGAGCCTGAGGTGCCAAATTTAGACATTTGTTAAATTGTTTCTCTTCTTTCTCAATTTCTGGTTCCTCTCCTCTTTTGGCGGTGATGTCAATGACATATTAACGCGTAGATATATTAGATTCTTTTATAGGACATATTCCATATATTTGTCTGCAAGTAGAGAAAGCGTTTAGATATTTAAACTACTCTCATAAACCGTCTTAACTGGCACACCTTGGAAAACATCTTACTGCATGCAGCTTTGTCGTAATAATGTGGAACATATTTTTTAATCTCTAATTGGAATTCCACTCCATTGTATGTCGTTATTCAACATAAAAATCTATTGAAGCTGTTGTTTGATGTACCTAATAAATTCCAAATTTCCACATTCTTCACTTTCTTAACTGCTGGAGAGTTGTTGCGTTGAAAACTAGATAAATAAGATTACACAGGTCAGTTGAGCAGCAACTAAGATAAAATTCTCCCTTCTGCTAGCTATCGTGCATGACATGGATGACAGTGGGAATAGGGAGAACAGAAGACATAAGATGGATTACTACAAAGTCCCTCCGGTATTAATTAGTATATAGATCTTCTAATCTCCAATTTAATCTCTCCAATGATCATCTTTAGAGTTGATTTCTGACAAGTTCTTTCCTTTAAACTACTGTTGCAGTGGAACATGATATCCCCATTCCAGGCAAAAGAACTAAATGCTTTGAATATCAATCCCAGGATCACCATGCTCTGTAATGAAAGGGATGCTGCCATCGAAGAGCGTGATAGAGCCCTGGCTGAAAAGAAGACAGCCTTAAATGAACGAGACGCTGCAATTCGGCAGTTAGATGCTGCAATTGCTGAGCGAGACAATGCTCTAAGAGAACGTGACAATGCCATTGCTGCCCTCCAATTTCAGGATAAATCCATGAATGCTATATTGAATGGTGGTGGGCGTGGATTTAAGCGTAATGTCCAATCTGCCCATATTTTGAGGGAAGCGACTGAAGCCTTTACAATATCTACCGTTTCATCTGAGGCTGCAAATTCATGCCAAGCGAAACCAACGAAAGCAAACAAGGAGGCTCTTTCAAAGTCAACAAAATCACCTCGGAAGGCGAAGAGAGTGAGCAAGGACTTGAATAGACACTTCACCACTGATGGATCGAAGGCTGAGTGGGACGCACAGGATTTTGGTAATATGAACCAGTTAATACATTTTGATGAATCTAGCATGCCAGTTCCTGTTTGTTCATGCACCGGGGTAGCCCGACATTGTTACAAGTGGGGTAACGGTGGCTGGCAGTCATCTTGTTGCACCAACTCTCTCTCAGAATACCCACTGCCACAGATGCCGAACAAGCGGCACGCACGAATGGGTGGCCGGAAAATGAGTGCAGGTGTTTTTAGCAGATTGCTTACTAGACTGGCGGCAGAAGGCCATGACTTATCGGTTCCCCTAGATTTGAAGGACTACTGGGCTAAACATGGAACAAATCGTTACATTACCATCAAATAACTTGAAAAACAAAACCCTTGATTATGGTAATGCATTCCCCTTTGAGTGCATTTGGCGCTGATAATTGCGATATCTGTAATTACCATTTTAGAAGTTGGACACACTGTTAATTCTAGAGACTCTAAAATTCGTTTACTGTTCATATGTTTGATACAACAATTAAGCTTGTACAGAATTTTTGCAAACCAAAGGTGGAATAATCAATGGACAACAACAAATCCAATGAAACAAAATCGTAGCAATGGCCATGAAAGATGCAATTTTCAGGCCCCTTCATTTCCATTTTTCGAATAGTACGTCAAGAAATAACCTATGCTCAAATAGCTCCATTATACGTGAAATCTGAATTTATATTCCGAAAAGTCCAGAGAGCAGCATTCTACCACTCCTAGACTAGTTGAGAGGCATTCTCTTTAACGAAAATCAATCCATTTCATAAAGGTTTAGTTTTTGCATCTTCCAATAAGATATAGCTTCGAGTCCACTTCGATTGGGATGCCAGGACATAACCCAAATGTATGATAGGAACTTCAACTCCACCTCAGATTGAATACAATCTCTTAAAATTTACTACCATATCAACCGAAATTTCAATTGACCATGCTTTTCCCACTATATATTATTTGTTTCCCTTCGCCCCAAATAAACTACATCAAGCTCTCAATATTTTCTAAGCACTTTACAATCAAACAAAGGCATGAATTGTCGTTTAAGTATGTCCATATCTATCCTCTTTATAAATTTTGCTCTTAAATAGCTTATAACTGAAGAAATAACCACCAAATAAGTACTCGAACTTTGTGAGGACCCGGAATCCTTATCACTATATTCCACCAGTTCTTCAAAACCTCCTGACTAGTTCCAGTGCTACTAATTTTTAAGAAGCAATCTATACATTTGTGATAGGATGAGATGAATAACAAAGAAATAGATAGCTAACCACCTTTCCAGGATAGCCGAGTGGTCTAAGGCACCAGACTCGTAAGAGGGCGTGGGTTCAAATCCCACTTCTGAGTCCTGACATTCTAATTCATTTTCAACAATAATTTTTCGTACTGTTTTAAACCTTGTGTTGACCCCAAAAAGTGGTCCAACAGAAGATAAACAATTTCAAGTCCCTTTTAATTCGTACAAGTGCGTCAAGTAATAAAAAGAGGGTCGGCGAGGTAGTTTCCAAGTAGAGAGATTGCAAAAGTTTTATGTATCAATTTGCATTAACCTTCCAAAATAAGTTACATGCGTTTTTATAATAGAGTACATTTTATAAGAACCGTTGGATGAGGTGGCACATATCCTAGCATAACCTAATCTGTACATCTTGTACCAATCATCTATAGCCCAACCATAAATGCTTGGATCTCCATATCTTATTTTAGGCTTGAGATGTGACAGCGTAGGCTGACGGGGGCGACGCGACAGTAAGCAGTCCAATCAAGCCGTCTAATCATGTTCTTTCCAACCAAATAGGTTCTAATATATTATGCCTTCATCCCAGCGGTTCGGTGCAGGGTTCTTTTGGGTGTGGGGATGCTTTCGGTTACCGCATCGGTTCGGCCGAACTGATACTACGTGTAGGTCCACTCCTCTGACACATGGCACGAATTTTACATGAGTAACACCTTGAAATGCTGCCAAGCTGTAACTTCTGTTTTTAATTCAGTTTTGAATTGAATGGACCCAAGAGCTTTAACAATTGCCACCGAAAGCAACACGTTATGAAATTCGAGCATGTTTAAGAACTTCCTTATTTTACTTGTAAGCAGAAGATAGACAAAGTACGCAATTCTTAGGGTCTCATAAGCATCTTTGGCCTTTTCAAAAGCCCGGCCGACCCTTACTTTCAAGAACAAATAGGCTACAAACAGTTATATTATCAGCTACCATTCAGATCAAATAAATAAACTTTTATTATGAGATTTTGACACTCAATACTTCAAAATTCCCGATGAAAATAGAGTACAGAGCCATGCGTAAAATCAACTCAAAAGGGTCTTAAACTAGATAGGTAAGCAGTGGTATGTCTCATACTATGATAACACTAAACAGAGAGATTAATTTCTTGTTTCAAGTTGAGATTTTTATCACTCTCCCCCTCCTCTTGATTTCTAATCCTTTCAAGCCAGCCCCCATTAATGGACTCCATACTTCCACTCAATCCATCATCAAGAAAACATCATCAAGAAAATCACCAACCCTCTTCACCTTGCCCCTCGGTTCAACAGGGTACTTCCCAGAAAAGCAAGCATAACAAAAGTTGGGCGAATCGTTGCCCAATAACTTCTTTAAGCTATTGATTGACAAAAATGCAAGTGAATCCGAGCCAATGAACTCTCTAATCTCCTCTATGCTCATCCTATTCGATATCAGCTCCTCTGAGCTAGGCGTGTCCACTCCATAATAACAAGACCCTATGATCGGAGGACTTGCAATTCTCATGTGAACCTCTTTTGCTCCGGCCTCTTTTATTAACCTAACAATCTTCGAAGAAGTGGTTCCTCTCACAATTGAATCATCCACCACCACAACTCGTTTTCCCTCCAATACTGCCCTCACGGGTGAAAGTTTAAGCTTCACTCCAAAATCCCGAATCTTCTGTGAAGGCTCGATAAATGTCCTCCCTACGTAATGTGACCTTATCAATCCTTGTTGAAATGCCACCCCAGCTTTCGCTGCATAACCAAGAGCAGCTACAACTCCCGAGTCTGGCACAGCAATCACCACATCACAATCCACAGGTGACTCAGTCGCCAAAATTTCACCAAATGCACGCCTTGATTCGTACACAGACCTCCCAAAAACCACAGAATTAGGCAAAGCGAAGTAAATATGCTCGAAAATACACGATTTAGGTTCAGGGTGAGTCATCAAACAAAGAGACCTGATCCCTTCTTTATCCACCACAATAACTTCACCTGGATAAACCTCTCTCTCATACGTAGCTTCGATTAAGTCCAAAGCACAAGTCTCAGAAGCAAAAACCACCGAACCATTACTCCTCCTACCCATAACCAAAGGCCTAAATCCAAAAGGGTCCCTAACTGCAACTAGTTTATCCTCTGTCAAAAACACCATAGAATAAGCCCCTTCGAGCTTATTACAAGCTTCCACAATCCTCAAAAAGAACGGTCTCGCCTTTGATATAGCAATCAAATGAAGAACCACCTCAGTATCTGAACTAGTATTGAAAATCGACCCGTTTTCTTCAAGCTCCGCCCTTAAAGCCTGGTAATTCACCAAATTACCATTGTGAGCTACTCCAACTGCCCCAAATTTATAACCCGCAACAAAAGGCTGCACATTCTTGAGCATGGAGGAGCCAGCAGTGGAGTACCTAACATGGCCTATTGCCATATCACCAGGCAATTGATCCAACTTTGATTCGTTAAACACATCCGACACAAGCCCCACACCTGTAATTGACTGAAGCACGTTATCGTGCACCGCCACAATTCCGGCACCTTCCTGGCCGCGGTGTTGGAGTGCGTGAAGGGCTAAATAGCAAAGGCGTGAGGCCTCAGGGTCGCCGTATATTCCCACCACTCCGCACTCTTCACGTGGTTTATCGTCATCATCCTCCTCCAAACTGTTTTCTGGGTTTCCCGCTACATTATACGATGAAATAACCTCAGAGATGGGATTTTTGGACAGGGTGATTTGGAGCGGTTTGTGGGATTCTGGGAATATTTTAGGCACGAAACAGTTTAAGGGTTTAGTGATGTCTCGAGAGGAGGATAAAGAGGAGATCTTGACAACAGTGGATTTCACCGCGGCGGCAGTAGCGGTAGCGGTTGAGGTGGCCATGAGACAAAGTCACAAAAGACAAAATAAGGGGCTGCGTTGGGGTGAATGGACTATGATTAGCCAAAGTGGCCGGACTAGGTTTCGGGGTTTTTATACGAGAAAATACGAGTGACAATCGCCCGTGGCGGTGACTATGAGATTGGCAATCTCACCTCAAAATATCATTGGTCCGTACTGAGTCAAAATTCGGTGAATATATCCCAGTTAGGAATCTACTTATTAGCCACTAGTAACCTTTTATTATTTTATTATAGGTAATTGCACTTTTGGGGGAATCTTTGACTGATTATCCCATTTGAAAGTGATTCTCCATGTTGATCTAATATTTTAAAAATATATTTTTATAGATTTTACTCTAGTCTTCAATTTGTGTCAACGAAGGTCCCTAATATTTCAAAAATATACATTTAGAGTCCAAATGAATGGAATCTATCCACTTTTCTATTAGTTGATCAAGAAAATGATGTTGACCATATTATTAATTATTTCTACAAGGGTAAAATTATAAATTTATCTCTTTCCATGTAAAAATAATTAAATAAAAAATAAAAAAACAGTCATCATCTTCCACCCGTACCCAAAACCAACCCCCATCCAAAATCGAACCCTACAACTCTACTATACATCGCCACCCACACCCACATCCTACACTCTATACATCCAATAATTCACCATAGTTTGTTGAGCCCAGCAGGAGTTCAAGAAGGTGATATCACAAAGTCACCACACAGGTGGTCAATGATTGCTTATTCTCATAAAATTTGCGAGCGTAAAATATGTTATTCTTGTAGGCTCCTTTTCTTTTATGGTTCTCCTAACCTATTGGGTTGACCCGATTTGTACTACTTTAAATTGTGGCCTTTGGATTTAGTGGATGGTTGGGATCTAATCTTTTGGATGAGATATTTTTATCTTTGGTTCCTTCCTTGAGACACTTCCCATTTTTCCTACTACTTCTATATACTTCTCACGTGGGTTTTTAAAAGGTCACTCTCTGAAGCTATCTGGTCATTTTTATTTTCTTCTTCCTTTGGCCTAAAATCAACCCCTGCAGCCTGTTGATGTGAGATTATTATGCAGTACTCAAGCTTGAAATAGTAGTTGAGTGAGGGATGATTTCTCGCAAGGTTTGGGTTCGGTTTGGTGGTAGGAACTCGACTATTTTAGTAGATTCTTGGATCAATGACCCAAGTCGAGTCTTGAGTTGTTTTGGTCGGTTCTCTAACTCTCTAATGAAGGTGATTTGCATAGACATGAAAGTTGTTCCTGAGCCTAAACATTCTACCATTTTCGGCCAGTAAAAAGGGGAAGTATCATTTCGATTTCTCTGTTATTTAGTAGTTGTTCCGTCGATTAATTTATGCTATGGTTTTGGGTATTATATTCTGTCATTATGCAAAATTGTAGAAATGTTAAACTTTATAATGCTGCCATTATTCCTAACAATTCTGAAAAATCGCAGTCGTGCACTACTGCCAGCCAGTAGAACTCGACGAGAATGGATTTGGAGCGAGAGAGCTGGTCATTTGCTAAAAATCTGTGAAAGGGATTTTTGAGAAGATAGATTTGGCCAAGAATTTGTAGATTCAAAATTGGACTAGGTGGATATCCTCTAAGTTTGTGGTAGAAGTGTTTGGTGGTTGTAGATTGTTGGTGAAGGTGGACGTGTAGTGGTAGTGGTAATTCTTTCCCCAAACTTGGCTTGTCATTAAGTTGGTGGTGGTGCTTGTCTCCAAATTTGAAATGAATTTAGCCTCCTCGTTGGCTTGGTGATGGTGGTGGTTTGGTGGTTCCGTCGCAGAACTTATTTAGGCTTTGATTTTGACGGTGGAAAACCAATTACCCTCCTTGTCGGCTTGGTGGTGGTGGGGTTGTAAGTTGAGATGGATCTGCTTTTCCAAATTAAAGAGTTGGATTTTGAGTTTGATTTTTCATTTGGGTTCCATTTGGCAGTAGAGAAGATGGTAGCGGAGGTGGTGCCAGCTACGATGGGTAGCAAGGTTTGGTTTTGGGAAAGGGTACGGTTAGGGATGGGGTTTGGATAGGGATGGGGAAGGGGAAGGGGTGGAAGATGATGATGGTTTTTTTAATTATTTTAAATGTTTTTATATGGAAATAGATAAAGTTACAATTTTACCATTGTTTGTAGAAATAATTAATAATGTGTTCAACATCATTTTCTTTGCCAGCTAACGAAAAAGTAGACAGATTACATCTATTTGGACTCTAGATGCATATTTATGAAAGGTTAGGGACCTCCGTTGATATAAATTGAAGGTTAGAGTAAAGTTTACAAAAATTACAAATGTTAGGAACTACTGCTACAATTTTTCCTACATTTTTACTCTCTTGTTTTAAACTATATATTTTCAATAAAATAATATTATAAGTAAACTCAAATATTTTTTTCTTGTTTTTTACTGCACATTCTCTATCAAATCACTCATCCGTTGACGCAACTTGAAGGTTGGAGTAAAGTCTGTAAAAATTGAAAATATTAGAGATCGCTGCTACAATTTTCCCAACATTTACACCTAAATTCAAAGTTTTCTCATTTTTAACCACACATTTTTTATCAAATTACTATTTCAAAATGTATTTTTTTAATAAGAATAATAATAATAATGGGGGTTCAAAGATGCTCTAATACCAAAAAAAAAAAAAAAAAAAGTCTTGATTGGAATTTGAAGTCTTTAAGTCTTTGCTTTCGGCAAAAGTAGCTCAAATTGTAAAGAGCTGGCCCCTACGTCGGTGTGGAAATTGATCTTTTCAAACTTTTGGTGATTTTCATATTCATTTGATCAATGGACTTTATGGTCCCACGCACGCAAATATCATTGTTGATAACAAAATGTTAAGCACAAAAAAGATGCCTAGACTAATACATATAGGATGAAGAAAGTTCTAGGCAAATTACCATTCACACGAATTTTCCCAATCTCCCCTCCCCTCAACATCCCCGGTTCGACAAAAGTTGAATCATAGGGCGTGTTAGGTACAGATTAAAATCGGATTAAAATTGAAAAATTAGCCGTTATTATTGACTTTTATTACATGGGTGGGACCCAATAACGACTATACTTTCAATTTTAATTAGATTAAAATCTATACCAAACAGGCTAATTTCAACTCATGAAACATAATTTTATCAACTTTGTAGTATCAATAACTTGCTATTCACTTTTTGTGTTCAAATGATTCACAACTTACCAACCCAAGCAATATAGCTAATTGGAGGTAGAAGAAAAGGAGTGCAAAATAGGAGGAAGCAACAAGGGAGAAGGGGTTTGGAATGCAGAACAGAACATAAAACCACGAAGGAAATCGTTATTTGCTCTCCGATTAGGTCATTCTTGAACATTTTAGCCTACTTTCAAAGCACGACTAAAGCAATCAAGGAGATGAGAATTAGATCCCCGAACAAGTAATCAAATTAATAAGTAGCATTTGAAACACATGGACCAAAAAATAGAGTTAGGCCAGTTGCCTAGCAAACATATGGGACCAAGCAAGAATATCTTACCTCTCGAGTCGAATCCAATAAAATAACTATTTACCCCAAGAATAAAAATAAGCATCAAGGTATTGGCACTTTTGAAATTTAGGGATGGTAGGCGACGAGATGTGACAGAGTTGTAAAATTTGATATTTAATTAAAGTTTAACAACTAAATAGAGATAAATTAAGATTTAGCGACAATTGAAATCTCGATAAAAGTCTAGTGACCGCTAATGAAATTTACTCCCTTCTTCCCAACACATTGGCACTTCCGTACGTAATCGCACACTCGATCGCTCCCCCGACTTCCAAAAACCCTTTTACCAACACAATCACACTATCACACTCGTCGTCAAATTCCTTAGAGGCTACAATGGAGCCTGCTCCTAGACCCTATTCCGGCACCAGTACCCTCGCTTTAGTAAATTGCATATATCTTCGACTTTTTTTTTCGCAAATGTATAAGTGCATATATGATATGCTAAATTGTAATGTATTTCTACGGATGTCAGGTGGCTCGAGTGTCCACTTTTCATTAGGACTCATCTACGTAAACATGAAACTCAAGATTCTTAGGGCCTGTTTGGGAGATTTGTCGTATCGGTTATGAGCGTTTTTTAAAGTATCGTTTTTTAGTGTTTATGAGCGGATCGATTTTAAATGGTTTTAGTAACATTTTTTAAAACTCTCCAACTTGTGCTTGAGAGTTTATTATTTATCAGTTTTGAGAGTTTTTTAAGAGAATAAAATTACGATATATCCCTTATTAATTTTCTTTTATATGAATTTTTTTTAACTCATAAGTGAGATTTTACTAATAGATAATTTTTTTTTTACATATAATTAATATTTAATTTAAAAAGTTAATTAAAGTTTTAAGTTAATTTTTTTCTTATAAGTGAATTTTTTACTTGTAAATAACTTTTTATTATATTTTATAAGTGAATTTTAGTAGTATTTATATTTTATAACAATTTTTTTTTACATAGAAGTGATTTTTATTTATAAGTAATTTTTAATTATAATGTATTTTTCTAATCTTACAAGTAATATTTTACTTAGAAGTATTTTTTTAATTATAATATAATTTTTTAAATGATAAGTAATTTTTTAGTTAATATATTTTTATTTACGATTTAGTTTTGAACAAAATATATTGGTTGGAAATAATTATTTTACAAATGGTAAAATTAGAAGAGAATATGAGAAACAACAAAAACCCGTCGATTTGGTGGGTTGAGAGAACCGCACAAAATTACACCACTGATTTCGGTTGGTTTTTAATGTTGGATTTTTTTACCCAAATTATGTTGGATTTTTTGGAAAAATATTTTTTTCCTTCTTTGTACGTGTTTTTATTGAAAAATATTGTTTCCTTTATTCCACATGATTTTTTATCTTGTTTCCATCTTTGTGGTATTTCTAGGGTTTTGCATCCACCCTTATAAATATTATACTCTTTTCACAAGTTTTGTATTAATGAAATATAGAAAAATTGTGTTAGCACAATTATTATATTTTTTTTCTCCATATTAGTCAACTGAATAAAATACTTCATTCCTCAATCAGTTAATTATTTCGCTTTTTATCTTTTGTTTTGCGATCGTATATTTCACAGTTTGTCATATACATTAAATCGATCTATTTTATTTCCCAACAAGTAGTATTAGAGCTATTGGTTGTGATTTCTTCGGGTTTTTTTTCTGTTATTGATGACAACTTTGAAGTATGAAATTTCGTTCTTGGATTGCAATACAAGATTTTGGTTATGATAAGTGAAGATACGATTGTATGCGAGCGCGGATGGATTTTGATGATTCATTGTTGGGATTCAACAAAATTTTCACAACTTGGACGACGGAGGAGAAACAACTAAAAGATCGAAAGGCACTTTCACAGATCCATCTCCATCTCTCTAACAATAGTATTCAGGACGTTTTGAAGGAAAAAACTACATTTGTGTTGTGGTTGAAGTTGAAGCAATTGTGCATGACTAAAAGTCTGACAAGCAAGTTACTTCTGGAGTAGAGGTTGTATTCTCATCACATGGCTGAAAGCGGATCTTTGGAAGATAATCTGACTGTGTTCAAGGAGATCGTTGCTGATTTGGAGACTTTAGAGGTAAAGTCTAATGAAAAAGAATTGGGCTAAATCCATATGTGTTTGCTATCCACTTCGTTTAGTTCATTTATAGACATGATCTTGTATTGTTGCGACACTCTCACCATTGAAGATGCGTATGATGCCTTGTTTTCAAAAGAGAAGATGAAGCATCTGGTTCGATCTGAGGTTAGATATGAAGAATGCCTTGTTATTCACGGTGATCGGAGAAGAGGTAAGTCGAGGTCAAGTTTCAGTAATTAGGTTTGTCATTATTGCAAGAAGAAGGAATACATTAAGAGGGATTGCGACTATTTGCATAACAAAGGTAATTTGACTACAAATCGTGGGAAGCAATCAAATACTACAGGCGAGACCTAACATAGCTGAGGCCTGAGAACTATTTGGAGGATGGAGATATTTTGATGATTTCTGACATGGAATCCAAACTTGAGAAGGAGTAGATTTTGATTACAGCTCGTGCATTCCATATGTGTCCCAATCGAAATTTATTTGAAACATGTGAAACGGTGATGCAAGGTCTCGTTGTTATGGGTAACAACGAATCTTGTCAGGTAGCTGGTATTGGTAGAGTCATATTGAAGCTAGTGGATGAAACATGTAAAATATTTGATCACGTTCGACATATTCTATATTTGAAGAAGAATCTCATTTCGTTGAGTACTCTTGATTCAAAATGGTAGACGTTCTCTGGAGGAGGTGAAGTCTTGAGGGTTCGAAAGGGTGTTCATGCTGTATTGGAGGGCGGAAAACGTCCAGTTATACATCTTGCAATGTTTGACATAATTTTTGAAGAAAAGTAGCCCAAATTTAATACCATGGTGGAAATTCAGTTTAGTACTGTACCTTTGGGATTTGGTCCGGGGTCCATATTGAAGAATACTACTCAATCGAATTTGGAGGATATGGATAATTTCGCTTTACCACGATTACTTGCGGTTCCATCGTATTCAACTATTAGGGATAGACCTATTGGAGATAGGTAGGTGGATGCTGATTCGGTTGCACATGATTTTAACGTTTTTAAAGGTGTTAACACTAGCCAGAGGCTTTCTATGAAAGCATTGGGAGTTGATTCTACTATAGGGTGTGTTTTGACACTGTTTGGTAATTTCTAATTTTTTGTGAATTTTGGGGGAACCCGGTGTTTTGTTATGTATTCGTGTTGGATATCGTGGAACATGATGAGTATTTTTGTGTTGGAGAAAGTTTGGTTCTTGTTGAAGAGTTCGAATTTTTCGTTGCAATCGGATTTATTTCTTCATGCGGAGAAAGCTTGGAGTTTCGTTCATTGCTTCGGAATTTGTGTCAATGTGTAGATTGTTGGATTTTATTTTTTACCCAAATTATGTTAGATTATTGAAGAGAATATTTTTCCTTATTTGTACGTGTTTTTATAGGGAAAATATTGTTTTCTTTGTTTCACGTGATTTTTTATCGTGTTTCCCTTTTTTTGGTATTTCTAGGATTTTGCATCCACCCTTATAAATAATAGACTTTTTTCACAAGTTTTGTATTGTGGAAATATAGAATAATTGTATAGACACATTTATTGTATTTGTTTTCTCTATATTAGTCAATTGAATAAAATACTTTGTTCATCTGCCAATTAATTATTTTGTCTTTTATCTTATTGTTTGTTTACAATTATATACTTCGTATTTTGTTATGAGCCTGTTTGGGAGGGCGAAAAGCCGATTAAAATTGAAAATATGACCGTTATTGGGTCTCACCCGTCTAATAAAAGTCAACAATAACGACTAATTTTTCAATTTTAATCTTTACCAAATGGGCTCTATATATGTTACGTCAATCCGTTTTATTTCCCAACATTTAAACCATTCAAAACCGGTGTCCCAAAAAACTAGCAAGCAATGATTTTTTCAGCACTTCATAAATGGTGCCACACAAAATTGGTGTAAAAAAAAAAAACTCCCAAGCAGGCCCTTAGGTGCTGTAATTTTAAATTTTCTGTTTGTTCCTTTCGATTTTATTTTATTTTTTATTTTTGGTTGAATTAAATAAAAATAGAGAAAAAAGTTTGTGTTGAGCTATATTTTGTTCTTAATTGATTGGTATTTCAGTAATTTTGTTCCACTTAAGTTTTTGAGGTTAATTGGTATTGGGGGTTTATCAGAGTAGAAAATGTTGGTTATATGTAGATCTGGCATTTCAAGCAGAATTCTTCTGTTTTAAGATACTGGAGAGCTTACGTTTGCTGTGATCTTGTTCTATTTTGTTTGTATGAAACAAGACTAATTGAAGACAGAAAATGGAACCGGAGAATAGCCCTTAGAACAGGCTGGTGAATTGGATTATGTTACGATTTCTCTTGGAATCCATTTTTATGTAGACTAACCAAATATGTATTTAGAATTGCAGTAAAGAGAACATTTTCCAGTGAATTATTGGAGGAAGATCAATTCAGACTGATCCCAGAGCCAGTAGTGATACTTGCTGTTGGGTATGTATGTTTCGTAAAGGCCATAATAATGTCTTCGTAATGCTTGAAGATCACAGTGCTTGCTGTCACTGTTTAATTTAATTTCCCATTGCCATTGCATGTATTCAAGTACCAAAGACAATGGTCTGCCCAGACTACATTTTTCTTGTGCCATGCATGATTGATTGCCTTAGTTGATAATCTTGACTCATTAAGAATCTTGGTGCTTCTATATGCTAGCATTTGTTGTACGGTGTTGGTTAACTTATTGTTTTTCAAATTGGTCCAACTGTGAAGTGGCTATCTTTATGGGATTGCAAACACAATTATTTTGAAGATTATAACAAATAATACACAAGTCTTGCATATGTGCATTCCTATGGGTTTTGGTACGTTTAGGGGGATGTTTTCAATTGGAACTTTTGAGAATTTTGATGAACTTTTTTTAAGTGATGACTTCTGTGGATTTCGTGAATTTTTTAAGGAGTTGTATGGAATTAGTGAAAGTTTTTTGTAAACTTCTAAACTTTCTAGTGCAATATTGTGAAATTTTCATATACGAGTTGGTAATTCTCACAATTTCCCTTCTCCTTCCTTTCCTCCCATATAATAAAAGATAAAAAATAAAATTCATATTCAGTATTATTAATATAATATACATTTAAAGAATA
>CAIGRQ010313552.1:0-10023 GCA_903798375.1 Fraxinus sp. D2006-0159
AGATTTAAAAGACGTGAAGAAATGAATAAAAGAGAACAGGAGAAAAATTCAAATTTATTGTGATTTTGCCCCTGTTTGGTGGAGATTAAAATCAAATTTTTAGTAAATTTTGATAAAATTTAAACAGTTATGGATTTCATGAAATATGTTATTAAAATTAATTGTTAACTTTGATTTAGATTAAAATTTAGATTTCAATCGATACAAAGCATGATTTTATTTTATTTTTAAAAAAAATCGAAAGTTGGGGGGACACGTGCCCGGTGCCCCCCTAGGACCCCCTGGGTCTGTCAGTGATCCTCCTCTTAGAATTATTTTAAAATATGGGATTTCCATTTTATTGCAAATTTTATGTTTTATAAAACGTGTTAAATGTATAGTTTGTAATGATAATATTAGAGACGGCTCTGAGAGTGCGCGAGTTGAGCGACTGTACAAAGCCTCATATATTTAAAATATTTATTAATTCTCAAATTTAAAATTTTAATTATTATGTTAAGTTAAATGACACAATGTTTATAAAAGAGAGTTAAAAGAACAATAAGGTTAATTACTATAACAATATTTTGATTTTATCAAGTTGATGATTATGATTTGTCACATGATTATTATTTTGTGATTGAATTATTTCCTAAGCTTTAAGACTATCCTTGTTTTCCCATTAAGCACATGTTTGACACACATTCTTTAAAAATACATTCTTTCAAAACTCATTTTCAATCATACATTCTTTAATAAAATAATATTTTTTCATCATATCAATAATTTTTTCTTACTTTTTAGCTACATATTTCTCATCATATCACTATTTAAAATACATTCTTTCATCAATAATATCCATCAAACACACCTTAAGAGACATTTTGAAATAAAAGTGGGTGGTAGTTGTTAAAGTGGCACACTCATTGTTATTTATTTGTTCTTCTTTATCCAAAAAAAATAAAAAATGGGTAGAATCACATTTTTGAATCATTGCACACAATATCTTGCTCGAAAGTGTTATTGTATGTAATGATTTGGAAAATGGCAAGGGGTAATTGATGAGTTTGCTTTGGTCTAGAAATCTCCTTCTTTCTAAAGGTGTTGGTATTTCAAAAATCGATGCGATTTTATTAATTAGCTTCGTGATATATTTTAAGAGTACCTTATATTGTATTGTCAGTCCAAATGTGACTTTATAATAATGCACCTAAACTCTTACCGTAATAAGATTTATATGGTTTTGACTTTAATTATGGACTATCTTAGTAGCCCTTGTTAATTAGATGGATAAGTTGTCATGATATTAAATATGTTATTTTATATTTCCATAGTTTTAAATGCCTCGTCTCTTTCGAATCAATTTTTTACTATTGAAACCTTGATTGAGAATAATCATGTGAGATAGAAACAAGACGTAGAAATAGCACTTGGTCTTTTGCTCTTGGATCTTGAAATGGAGAAGTATCTTTCAAAACCCATAGATAAGAGCACTCCCGAATATGTGGCTGAGTTTAAAAAGTGGGAAAGGGCTAAGAGACTTTATTTGAAAATTATTAGAAGTTCTATATCCGATTCCATTATGGGTGTTATTCCAGACAATGAAAATGCCAAAAGTTTTGTGGATGGTATAGGAAAGAGATTTGTTGAGCCTGATAAAGTTGAAACTGGAGATCTGATGGACAAACTGATGAATATGAGATATGGTGGTACAACTGGAGTTAGGGTGCACGTTATAAAGATGATACACGTATATTCTAAGCTAAAGACTTTTAAGATTCCCATCGTAGAGCCTTTTATGGTCAATCGTGTTTTAAATAGCTTTTCTAGCCAGTTTAATCAGCTAAATATAGCTTATAATGCTCAGCAAGATAAATAGGATTTGAATGACCTCATTGTTATATGTGCCCAAGAGGAGTATAGATGCAATGTGAGATTGTTGAAATTGCTCAATTAGTTTTTCAGACGCTACAGAACAATGGTCTTCTCATAACCATAAGTCTAAGTTCCATAAGAGCAATAGTTACACCGCAATTAGCAGAATAAAAATTTTAGAGGTTAGAATTCTAGTGGTCCCAAAGGAACTATGAAGAAAAATGATCAATGCAAGTTCTGTAAATAGAATGGTCATTGGCAGAACGATTGTTCTAAGTTTAAGACATGGTTAGAGAAGAAGAATAGTTCCGCAAGTATCTCCTTGGCCTTAGTTTGTTTTGAGTCTTCCTTTGTAGATGTACCTTTGAATTCTTGGTGGATAAACTCGGGAGCTAGTATTCATATTGTGGATTCTTTGTAGGGATTCCTAAGCAAACAGAGGCAAAGTGAGAATGAAGTGAGTTTGTGTGTTGGGAATAGAGTTCGAGTGAAAGTTGAATTCATAAGAGTAGTGAATTTGTCTTTGGGGTCTGGTTTCTATCTTGTTTTAGAGAATACAATTCTTGTACCGACAATGAGATGAAATTTAGTTTTTATATTGAAACTTGATGCTCCTGGTTATTCTTTTAATTTTGGTAATGAAATGATTAAATTGTTTTATGATTCTCGTTTGGTTGGAAATGTCCTTTAATATGATGGTTTATACAAATTGTCTTTAGCTCATTCTGGTGAAGTCTCTTGTGTTAGTAATGTGGTAAAGAAAAGGTCTCTAATCCGTAAATCATCCTCTATGTTGTAGCATAAGTGGTTATGGCATATTTCAAGGGAAAGGATGGAGAGGTTGGTAAAAGTTGAGATATTTCCCTCTCTAGACTTCTCTGATTTTGATACGTGTGGATTGTATAAGGTGAAAGCTAACTAAGTCGATAAGGAAAGGTTCTAGTAAGAGCCATGGTATTTTGGACTTGATAAATATTAATATTAATTGACCTTTACCTTCCACCAAATGTGGAAACAAATACATCATAACTTTCATTGATGTTTTCTCGCGCTATGAATATGTTTACCTGATTAATGATAAATCCCATGCTCTTGATAAGTTCAAGATTCTCAACATGGAAGTAGAGAAACAATGTGAGAAAAGTATTAAAATTGTAAGATCTGACCATGGTGGTACTATGGGAAGTATGACGAGTTTAGTCAAAATATGGGTGATTTGCAAAGCTTTTACAAGGGTGTGGGATAGTGCCTCAATATACCATGCTATGGACACCCGAGTAGAATGGCATTTCTGAAAGATGTAATTGAACTTTGAAGGATATGGTCATGAGCATAATGAGTAAAACAAATTTGTCAGTATTTATGGGATGAAGCTTTGAAAAATGCTATGTACATTTTGATTAGAGTTCTAAGTAAAGTTGTTACAAAGACACCTTTTGAATTATGGATAGGAAGTAAGCCAATTTGGCTCATTTCAGAGTTTAGGAATGTTCAACTGAGGTTAGGATTTAAATCCTCTTGAAAGGATATTAGACTCAAAATCCACTCCTAATTACTTTATTGGGTACCCAGACAAATCAAAATGATATAAGTTCTACTGTCCTGTTGTCGATTTTTATATCATACAAGTGTACAAATCGTAATAAGTAATATAATGGACCAATGAATCTGAATATCGTTCATACGAGAACTACTATCTAACAATAGGTTAAATTATTCCTAACTTTAATTTGATCGAAAAAAATAATAAGGTTTGTGATTGATGTTTAAATTATTCTAACTAAACTAAATTATCTATCATACACAATTTATCAAATTTAGGATTTAAAGGCATGAATGTGGATGCTGGGACTTACAATTTTACTTATGGATCCCCTCTAATTCGCCAATCAAGATTCGTTACTATTTTAGTGTTCGGTCGAATTGTTCTAAAGTATTCAATTTACCCATCTCGAATTCTCATTTGGTCTATTTAACTATGCAATTCCACATCTCTATATGAATAAATTTTAGTTAAATGAATATTAGTTCTAAGAATTCATCTAATGATCGCAATAATTAGTATAAATATCTCTACATATTATACTAAATTACTGAGTTTTACTATGTGGTCTAAATCTAAAACTCATATCTCGATTCAAAATAGATTCACAAAATCATTGAATAATTGGTCAAAGAATTCAAAGTATTAAATTTATGAACAAAATCAACACATGCGTTTAAAGAACTAAAAATTTGAATAAAAGAAACAAAGGATCGATCACATATGGATTACAATATTCCCTATTCTTGAATTTAGCTACTCATAATGATAAAAAAAAAAAATAAAAAAAAAGTATAGAATTCATAACCGGGTTTTGAAATTTTGATCAAGGAAAGAATTTGAGCTGCACCAAGAATCTGCTTCAACCTAAAAAGTCTTCAAACTTAGCATTTACTCTTTGATCTTGATGATTATGCGTTTTTCTCCCCTCTCCATTCTTCCCAAATTGTATTCTCTAGAGTTGTATTTATGTCTTCTTCAAGTCTTTGAAGAGTTTTAGTTGAAATGAACTTTTAAAAAGTTGAAATGCGCTTGAAAAACCTATTTGGCTGCGGGCGGTGCCTAGGCTCTATGTAGTGGCGCCACGAATCTGATCTTTCTTCCCGAGAGATGGCGTCTCGACACCACCAGCTGCTCTCACTCTGCATCTTCTTTAGTATTTTTGTCATAATTTTCTATTCTAATATCCGATTAAGGCGATTCAAAATGCATTGGAAAGATAACTGAAAGAGCTATAACTTTTCTAGAGAACTCTTTTCTGATTCGAATGTTTACTATATCGAAAATGGATCTCAATCTTTGACAAAAAATTTGGAACATATTTGTACGATTGAAAATTGATTTGAAAAAATATTTTGATCATATTTCACTCATTTTTGACTTCTAATTGACCCCTAACATTATTGGATCTTCATAGTGATGTTTGACACAACTTTTAAGTATTTACACTTTAGTCCCCAAACTTTGGATTTTGTCATTTTCGCCATTTTTGGCTTCTTTCTTTCAATTCCACTTTCTTTCATTGAGGTTCACCTAATAAACAAAATATACAATAAACTAGACTATAATTGTTCAAAAGAACTATTAAATGTCTATATATTTAGATCATACACTTATCAAACACCCCCAAGTTTAAACGTTTATTTGTTCTCAAACAAAACCATAACCTAACTTAACAAACACACAAACATGCAAAAGGTTTTGATTAGATAACCTGTCATTTTGTATCAGAATTAGAATCATTGTATTAAATCTATAAACAACTTTAAGGTCGCATTACCAAAATCAATATCTACTTTTTCAATGCAAAATTGATATGTGTTTGTATAAATAATTAAGTAAAACACTATAAATTCACGAGTTGTTTCAATTCCGAACCCTCGATAGTCAATTTTTTACTTTCATCACTCGTAAAATTCACACAGTCCAAACTTATTCTTTTTTACTATTTTCCCAGTGTGTGATTTAAAGCTAAATCTTTATACTTACTCCTCACCCTCTTTAATTTAGTAGAATCTTACTAATTGCAAGTCAATACTTCAACAAATAAGGATTCTCCAAATTTTAAATACTTCAACCTCCAAGACTCAATTATGCTAATAATCCCTAGTCAAAGATCTGACTTTCTCAAATAAGTATTTGGGACTTAATGTAATACGTAGATATATAATTATTATTTTTTCTTATCTTATGTGCAGACTTCTCTCCATCAAACTTTCTAAATGATACTTAAAGTGAGTTTTAGACCGATGACTCCCAAGTCAGATGATCATAGGATATCAAATTTTTAGATACCCTTACAAGCTTAATCACTCAAGTCATAAAGGATATAAAGCGAAGTTTCACATTGATTAACCTTTTTCTCTCTTTCCCCCATTTTGCCATGATTGGTGTAATACACCTGATTAAACACTCATTCTCAAAAATCGACCTCTAATGTAAGATATTCACCTTATCTTTATCACATTGGCCTTAGACAATTCACACAAGAATTTACACATATGTAATTCCCATCCATATCCATATCTCTCTATATTAGAAAAATCATCCCCAAATTAATCTAAAATTAGTCAAAGGATGTATATTGTAATAATTTTTTGGTTTAGCATCTAAGTTCTACTATTTCAACATATCAAACATATGAATCAATCTATTACTTTATGATGCTAAACTTAATCCATGTAAGCAAAAATTATCAATTTTTACATGGATAAGAATCAATTAATTTGAGTATGTAATATATTAGCAATTCATAAATTAATATATAATTCCACACACACACACACACACACACACACACACACACGTCAACAAGATTACCTAACCCACACAAGCACACATTAAACAATAAAATCTTTTTATTTTCATTTTTTTTATTTTAATAAAGCAACAAACATACACTCACACACAAAAACTAAAAACTCAATATTTTTAGACCCCAAACTTAAAGTGGACTCAATGTCTTAAAATATAGTATAGCCACATATAGGGACGGAGAAGAAAGGAAGAAGGTACTTTCCAAATTTTCTGTCTGATATTTGAGATGGCTTGTAGAATCAGTTCATTATATTCTTTTCTAAGCTATCTCCTGCTTGATATCCATGTACTATTGAGAAATGAAAGAAAACAAATATAAGAGTTAAAAGACTGTTTAAAAGCAATAAGGTGGCGTGTATGATAACCAACTTTTTTTTATGTCTTTGGAGCTTTGAAATATGTCCTCATATCATTCCTACTGTTTTTTACTCAAACATATGATTTTCTTTTAATAGCCTTAATATCGATGATCCTCTTTATTGAAAAAAAAACATGTCTAAAACTAATGCACCTTAATACACTATATGTAATGCAAATACAAAAAGCACAATAAATAAAATGTAAGAAATTGAGTTGCCTCTCAATAAACGCTTAATTTAAAGTCTTTAGTTATACTTTAGCATAAAGTGATTTATGGCACTTTGAATATGGCTTTGTATGTCTTGATTAGCTCACTCAATTTGACTTTGTTCCATATTTCATACGTCACCAAAATCGTACTTTGCCCTTTTGAATACCGTATGAATTGCCTAAATTGCCCAATTCGAACTCAACTAATAATACTTCAATTTTTTCGTCGAATTTAATCACAAAATCAATGAAGTTGGAGGTTTGCGTGCTAATCCCATCTTCTTTGAATGCCACTAATTCATTTGGCTCTTTCGTGATTAATTTATTCATTTCACATTTTCTTCTTTTTTTAGTTTGTTCCTCGAGTTGAATAATGAAGAGATCCTTCATTGGCATGTTATTTGGCTCATCTGAAATTACTTGATCTTCAACCCTTTTATATTTTTGTATGATATGTCTCATGTAACTATTTCATCATCATCATCATCTTGTTCTTCATATGGACCTTCGAAGATTGCTTTCCTTACTTCCTCTTAAATTGCCAACAACAAGCGATTTTTAGTATAATGCAATTCACCACAATATTCACAGGTCGGTCTAATCTACCCATAAATAATATATTTGATATTTAGTCCCTCCGAGAAGCCAACATTATCAAATTTAATAGGTTGATTGTATCCCCAATTTTTAAATTCTTGTCTAAAGAGGAATTATCCAAAGAGTATGTCACCTTTATTTAAGTCGGAATCAATCATTGTGAATTTTTAACCTCTTTCTTCTTTTCATTCACCGTCAATGGAGAAAAGAAAACAAGTAAATCAATTGAAGAAATCTAACAAAAGCAAGAAATAATTAAAATCAATATTAAATAAAAATAATCCCCGATTACGATGCCAAAAAAATTATTGTCAATTTTTATATCCCGCAATTGTACGATTGTAACAAATAAAATAGTGGACCATTGAGTCTGAATATCATTCACACAAGGAGTAATAAATTATTCATAACTTTAACTTGATGAAAAATAATAATAATAAGGTTTGTGATTAGTGTCTAAATTATTCTAAATCTAACATACACAATTTATCGAATTTGAGTTTTAAAAGTATGAATGTGCATGTTAGGGCTTACAATTTTACCTATGAATTCTCTTTAATTCGTATTACAATTTTACTTATGGATCCCATCTAATTCGCCAATTAAGATTCATTACTAATGTAGTGTTTGGTCGAATTCTTCTAAAGTATTCAATTTTCCCATCTCAAATTCTCATTTAGTCTATTTAACTGATTCAGCTCCATATCTTTATGTGAATCAATTTTAGTTAAACGAAATATTAGTTCTAAGAATTCATCTAATGACTGCAATAATAGTATAGGTATCTTTACACATTATACTAAATTACCGAATTTTTACTCTGTGATCTAAATTTAAAATTCATTTCTCGGTTCGTAATAGATTCACAAAATCACTAAATAATTGGCTGAAGAATTCAAAACATTAAATTCATGAATAAAATCAATACAAATGCATTTAAAGAACTAGAAACTTGAATAAAAGAAATAAAGGGTCACACATGGATTACATTGCTCGCCCTAAATATGAATTTAGCTACTCATAATGATAAAAGAAAATAAAATGTACAGAATTCATAACCGATTTTTGAAATCTTGATCATTGAAATCTTGATCATGAAAAGAATTGGATCTTGCACCGAGAGTCTTTTTCAACATCAAAAGTTTTCAAGCCCTAGCTTTTGCTCTGTAATTTTGATGATTATGTGTTTTTCTCCCCTCCCCCCCTCCCCGCCCAGCCCAAATTGAGTTCTCTAGAGTTGCATCTATGTCTTCTTGGAAGAATTTTAGTTGAATTGAGTTTTTAAAAAGTTGAATTGCACTTGAAAATCCTATTTGGCAGTGGGCGGCACCTAGGCACTATGTAGTGGCGCAGCGAATCTAATCTTTTTTCCTGAGAGAGGACACCTTGGTGCCCACTTGGTGGCACCGAGCTTCTCCCACTCTGCTCTTTATTCAGTATTTTTGTCATAACTTTCACTTTCGATATCCGATTAAAGCGATTGAAATTGAGTTGGACAGATATTCCACTTCTTTTTTACTTCTAATTAACCTAGCATTCTCGAATCTTCATCGTGAGATTCGATACAACTTTTGAGTATTAAACTTTAGTCCCCAAAGATCATGCCCTTTTCGCCAATTTTCACTTCTTTCTTTCAATTCCACTTCCTTTCATTGAGTTTCATGTAATAAACGAAACATACAATAAATTAGGCTATAATTTCTGAAAAGAACTATTAAATATCGATATTTTAGGTCTAAATAAGTGCATAAAATACACTTATCATGTCTCAATCGTGACACCAAAAGTGTTGAGTCCATTACTGCTAAATTTTTGGAGAATGATTTTTGTGATAGTGGGAGTTATACATTAAAAGAAATTTTCATTAAGCCGAATCAAGTTGTAGTTGTAGTTCCTGTTATATAGGAAAGAGTTATATCTCAGGGAGTCGGGATTGTTAATGAAAAACCTAGGCACCAAGAGGAACTTTTGGTGCATTCTCCAACAATGATTGAGTCGGTTTCTGAGCCACAAGTCAGAAGATCGCAAAGGAAAATGAGGTCTATATTACCCAATGATTACATTACATATATTTTGGAGAGTGATTTTAATATTGGGCATATGTTGATCATGTTACTTTTAGTCAAGAATTGACAAGTCTTGAGTCACATAAATGGACAAATGCTATTGAAGATGAAATGTATTCTATAGAACAGAATAAAGTTTGGGAACTTGTTGAATTTCCTCCAGATGTTAACACCATGGAAAACAAGTGGATCTTCAAAAGAAAATTGGATTCGAAAGGGAATGTTGGACAAAAGAAAGCAAGATTGGTTGCAAAAAGGGTTCACTCAACTAGAAGGCATTGACTATAATGAAACCTACTCGCCTGTTTCGTCCAAGGATTCTTTTTGAATTATCATAACACTTGTGACAAACTATAATTTGGAGCTTTATCAGATGTATATTAAGATAGCCTTTTTGAATGGAGACCTAAGGTTTACATGAGACAACCTAAAAGTTTTGTTATGAAGGAAAAACAAAGTTTGTATGTAAGTTGAACAAATCCTTATATGGCCTCAAGTAAGCATCTCAACAGTGGTATTTGAAGTTTGACGGGGTTGTAATTTCTCTTGATTTTGTTGAAAATACAGTTGATCAAT